>JAHLJT010002406.1:118953510-119031707 GCA_031308135.1 Acheta domesticus | reverse complement strand
TGTCTGTCCTGGCCCAACTTCTATTGGTTTTACGAATAAGAGAAATTGGTTTTTTATGTCTTTTTGAATTCTTTGTAATTTTCCATAAATGAATGATATAAGGTTTTTGAAGACACTTTATTGTGACACTGTCATCGCGTTGAATTGTCTCAGTAATTATTATTATCTACCTGCAGCGTTCTCGGTAAAGTTATTCATACAAGTTGAGAGCTATTCTTAATTTTCGTCGGAGTAAATCGGGTAAGCACCTTATCTGAAACATAACTACAGAGCTTCTAAATAGAAGAGAGGTTCAACATTTCGAGCAAATTATCCGTTGCTTTCTCTCGCCAGTCTCCTTTAAACTTTTAGCCCGCGAACCAAGTGCGAGGATCGATCCGGCAGGAGCGACTCCTAGGACTGCAGCGCCGCGCCTCGAAACGAAGAGCTATGAGATTTGCACGGCCCCCCATCGGCTGCCCAGAGATGAATACACAGAAGCACTTTGCAGCTGTATATTTTAACCTAGTTCCAGCGTCCGCGCTCTCCGCGCGCGCCGCGGGGGAGAAAATCTCGTTTGGCCGTGTTTTATGGCGAATGGAAAAGAATTTACGAGACAATATTTCCGAGGGAATTCATTCCATTTCCGATAATATCCTTGCCTTCATTTCGGCCCCGCAATTCGATGCGGCCGCCCCGGACTTGTCCTTGACCAAAAATTTAGCGTTATTGCACGGCGGCGGTGGCGCTGCGGGGGCGGCGAAAGCGGAGGTGGCGGCGGGTACATCGGCAGCGGCGGCGACGGGGCGGGGCGGGGCGGGGCGGGGACGGGGACGGCGGTGGCGGCGTTTCTACTGGTGCTGGAGCTGTACGAACCCAGCCGCTCTATCCATCCTGGTCTAATTGCGAGCTCTCAGCAGGCAAATAGTTTACAGGGTTAATTGCCTCGCCCGCGGCAGGGGCAGCTGCAGCCAGTGGCGGGGTGTAGCGGGGCGACGGGGGAGAGGGCGGGGGTGGGGGCCGGCGGCGGTCGCACTTACACGTACTTACGCCGCCCCCGTCGTACTTCACAAGCGCCGCCGAGCCCCCGTCGCCCCGCGGCCCACGCCGGCCCAGCTGCCCCCGCCGCCCCGGCCCGTCGCCGCCCCCGGCCGTCGCCGCCCCCGCCGGGCTGCCCGCGGAACACGCTCCGCTGCAGTCGCGAACCGCATTCCCGTCTGGTTCGTTCGTGGCCACTCCCCCGCTCCGCTTCACTCGTGTCCGGCCCGCGTGTTGGATTTGATTATTTTTTCCTCCGGTTTTCAAAATCTTGCTCTTCTTTTACTCTAGGAAATTGGCACTGGATTAACATGGGGAAATGGAACGCGCTGTTTACCAAGGGAAAGAAATAACTGTAGGGGATCACCGTTCTTTTTACCCAACTGTGCCAAACAAAAAGGTGGGTTATGTTTTCATGATGATGTGTTTGAGTTTCTTTGTTGCATCTGTCGTCTACTAATTATCTTAGGTGACGTAGGATTACATTTGTCTACACAACAAAGCCTTTTATGAGTTATTTATTGTTACGTCTTTCTCTTTTTATTATTCCTTAAAATTCAATTCACGTTCCGACTGATCAGGGCTAATCCCTTGTGGGCAGCTCACATGTTCCGACATTGGGTAGCTGAATCCAAACTGCAGAGCAGCGACCTCCGATCATACCTCATTGTGCCACATCCGCCACGGAATGTAACAGCAGGTCTAGCTCCAGAAAGCCGCGACCTTTCTAGCAAGGCCCTAAAGTACTCGGCAGAGAACTCTGCTCAGCAGCACGCCTGAAGCCTTCATGTGGCCCTCGCCAGGCCTGGGTCGCCTTGCACCGCTAGCAGCCAGCTCCTCGCGTGGCCTTTTTTTTGGTGTTATTTAAGGTCGCATCAACTACTAGGTCCTTAGCGACCACTATTGGATGTAACGTCATGGGATGAGGATGAAACGATACGGTGGTGATAGGAGGTGAAAGGACGAACACATACAACCATGTCCGAGGCCGGACTCGAACCCGCGATCCCATGGTCCAAGATCACTTAGCGATCTCGCCCATGGGGCCTACTCGCGTGGCCCTTGTAACCGTCACCTTCTTCCTCGGGCCACTTGACAGTCTGCCACAGCGTTGTATCGCGCACCGTAGTCGACCGTTTCGGAAAGCAAAATGAAAGCGTTCCTGCACCAAAGACATTTTACACCAAAGATCGTCATTCATTTGTTCACGCCGTTCACTTAGACATAGATTTAGACAGGTTTGCTTAATTTTAAAAGAATTTATTTTGAGATAAAATGCAATTAATCAAATTTACAGATTATATAAATATAAAACAAATTAATAATTCTATAATTTGATATAGATCAATACTGTATAAATTATTGAACAAGTTATTGAGTGAATGACATTTTAAAAATGGAAAAACGCCCGAAAAAATATCGAATGAGAATGCAGAATTCGAGGGTGTGGCTAGGTTTTTCTGAAGGACCCTTTCTAAAGGACCCCACACAATTCCATGAGTGGGGTTGCGCTTCAACTTAGAAGTACTTCCAAACATAAGACAAACTAATAAAGTAAAACCTGTCTAAGACGGAACCTGGTTAAAGTGGAAACCTGCCTTCGCTTGAAAAATCTCAGAACGGACTATTTTCCAATGCAAAGTACGCTGAATAAACCTGAAAGATGCATAACTCAGAAACGGAAAGGAATATTTAATGCGACGATATTAAAACGTTAGGGTACGACGGAAAACGAATATTGTTTTAAAATTAAACATTGACTTGTAAGGGTGGCGACATTGAACCACGAAACACTCCATTCGCTCCATTCGAAAGCTGTGCTCGTCCATTCGCTTTCTCATCTACCCTCATCCGAACATCATCTAACCTCATCCGAACTCTGATTGGGGTTGCACTAGACATTTGCAGAACATCTAAACATAAGACAAACTAATAATTCCCTTTTCATGTAGAGAAATTCACACAACAAAAGTCACGACGAAAATGATCGAACGAGAATGCAGAACGCAATTTTGAGGGTGTAGCTACGTGGCTTTGAGGGTGTGCCGTTGTGAGGTTGCACTGTCCTGAGGCGGCGAACGCCAAGAGCAGTGCGGCAAGCGCGCAAGCGGCCTTCGCACGCCTTCGCCGCGCTTCGCACGCGGCCTTCGCACGCGGTCCTTCACACGCGGCCTTCGTAAGTGGCCTTCGCACGCGGTCTTCACACGTGGCCTTCGTAAGTGGCCTTCGCTCGCGGCCTTCGTACGCGGCGCCATCGCCAATCTGCGCCAATCAACGCAGGCTCTGCTGCGCCACGCCGCTCTCGCCCGGTGATTGCGCCTCTTTGCACGCTGGGCCCGCTCACTGGGGTGGACGCAGTGGAGGTGGAGGTGACGGTGTGGAGCAGTGGTGGTGTCGGTGGCCGCGATTGTGGTGGCGGCTTCGGCGGTTTCAGCTAAGTCGGCGTCGGCGGCGTTGGCGGCGGAGGTAGGTGCAGTGTTTGTTGGCAGCAAGGAATAGAGGCAATGGCGACGACGGCGGTGGCTTAGGCCGGTAGGTGTGGAAGGGAGCGGGAAACGTGGCGGGGCGGTGGCCGCAGCAACGGTGGCAACTTGGGCTGCTTTCTGCTGACGATGCTCACGATGCTGCTCACGATGCTGCGATGCTACGTGCTGGTGAGAATTGCGGAGTCAACGTTTCACGGCTTTGAAGACGACAGTTATGGGGACAAAGCTCCAGGAGGGTTATGCCAATGATAATATCGATGTTAGATTGTTATGATGAAGTTGACTAATTGACTGTAATCGGAGATGAGAGGGGGTCATGTAGGGTCATGATAACGTTCGTGTTTGCGATGACGATGTTCATGGTCGATTAGTTCAGATAACATCAATGGTAGTATATAACATGTAGGTCTGACAGTTTCAGAAGCATATCAATGTTTTCGAACTGAATGAAAAAAACGAGTCAGTGTGACTATTTGGGGAATTTTATTTTTAGTGGTAGAAACGGAATTATAGATGTAGGTGAAGACAGCAGGAGGAAAGGTATAATAAAAAGCTAGTGGTACTACTGAATGGCATAAACTTTCTCGTATTAATTTTCTAATTCCTTCAGTCTCGGCTAGCTATCCGGACTTACCACGTACTCTTGCTAGCTGCCATCTATCGCCGCCGTATATTGTGACTCAAATTCTGTTGGTGTTTAGAGATAAGTGCATTTCTCTGTGAATTTGTGTATTGTTGCTATTTGACACAATAATGATTTACTATTTGCATTTTAATTTTTTGAAATATTTCATACTAATATATCTATAATAAAGTAGTTGGTAACGAAATAAAATTTATTTCGAAACTTCATTTTCATTTCCATTGATATTGATGAGTTTAAAAATTATAAAGCTTATTTTCGCATTTTAAAAGACTATTTTAGGCGTCTAAATGGAAATATTTAGAACCTAAAATATACTTTTCTCATTAACAATGTTTTTTATTAATAGTAAATTTACTGAATCATAATCGCAACTATTTTATTACAATTGATTAACTGAAGTCGTTCTATGTACGCCGATAACAACTTTTGGAACTCGTTTTTATAACTCATCTGCTACCAATACACATGCCAAGAAATATTTATTTTTGTTTTTGAAACGCTTCAAATACGACTATATTTTTTTCGGTTTGGAATAGAGGGAAATAGATGAAGTAAATATTAGAATGTATGAAAAGTGTTAATATTTCAAGAAAGCTCACAGAAATGAAATTCCGTGGCGCAAAGAAAATATCACACGCCGTTTAAGTTCTCTGATACAACGATGCACATGGAGTGATGCATGGTTGTGATTAGTGCCAGTCACTTCATTTTCCGAATTTGAGAGAAAGAAAACTATTAGTGATTAATACGCAAAAGTTTTATTTTAATGCAAGTAAAACATTTTTTATTCAAACTTTTTGAATTCTCCGACCTTTATTTTTTAAAGCACAATCGTTAATTCGTATTTTCTTGAACAGTTATTGCAATTCTGGTTTCTGTCTTGCCTCCTCCGCACTAAGAGAATTAATTGCATTCGCTATGAAGGCTCTTTCTTATAATACGCGCAGTTTCTCACTTTATATCCTCTTGATTAATGTGAAGATATCATTGATTGGATTAGCGATATTTTATACATAGCAAATAAATGTGTATTACAATGAAATGTACAAATATTTTGAGTATATTATTTAGGTGCTATAAATATTTAAAAGATGAGAAATATATACTCTTAATTATACATTCAAGATTTATATTTATATTTTTAGTATTCTAGTTATCACTAGAGAAGCTTTCATTAAAGCACAGAATCATTATGGAATACTTGATAATCTATGCTTCTATTTTTCTCTCTGTTTGGGAGAAATTAGAGTTTGATTTTCTCTATCATTAGATTTTAAATTCTCATGATTATCTTTGAAATTTCGTCCAACCTGACCGGAGAGGGACTCTGAGCAGTGTGCATCAATGTGTTTCAATATTTGAATTGACTTCTGAGGAAAGACGTTTGGTTGGTTGCTCTGCTTTGCAAGTAACATTTGTCCAGTAATTGGTAGTTATTTCATGAGAGGACTTGGAAAGTTTAGAAGCACTAGTTGCCAGTTGCATTTACAGACGTTTCTGTGAAACCTTTACTCGTACTTGTCGTAACGGAAGCATTTTGCTCAGATACAGGGTATGATGTTCGTAACTCAGGATCTGTATTTGGTTTTTTTGATAATTTTGAAAGTTTAGTATGAATCTTATGCAGCAAGGATCTGTCCGAGAACGAATCGTCATTTAGAAGTTTTGTGGGGAATGTTTCTTCAGGTTCTATAATTATTTCTTTTCCTTGCTTTCTAGAATTACTTTCCGGACAATTTTGAACCCTTGGTTTTGACTCCTTGGTTTTGTTTGTAGAATTTCTTTGAGAAGATGTGTTGTCGAATGTAACATGAATTGCAATAAGATGTGGATGTACAATTTGCTTAGTTCTGTTTGTCGTTTTTGTAGCAAAATCTGTGAAATCTGTGTCATTCACAGTTTTATTCTGAAAAGATATTGATTCTGAAATATTGGTTGAAGAAGGTTGTAGAGAAGGATGACATCTTGATTGATTCTTGGGTTGCATTATTCTTCTCAACACCTCCAACAGTAGAATTGTTGTTTGTCAATTCCGAGCTCGTCACCTATATTTAAAGTAAAAAATATAGATGAGTTTATTGTCATGAGTTCCTAGAAAAAAAGAATTCAAAGTTAACATATGAATTGTCAGGTACAGAAATGGAAATGCAATATAAGCAAAATCTGATTTCATATTACACATATTATTTTTTGATTTAATAGTGCAATACCAATTCCTAACATGGAATAAATAATGTATTTAGAATTTTTGTGAAATGTGATCACCGTTATGATGATAGATTTCTGTGCTGATTGCAAATTTGTTTTCCGGCACTTCGACTAATATCATTATGATGTTTCCATGTCGGTAATTTATACGAAACATTGAACCTGAACATTTGTGTAATTCAGATGTGACATAAAGAGTACCATTTTTGTATGCCTACTATTAGAAATACATGATGAGTTAAATACAAATTTCATTAAAAACTGACATTTATTGATCTACTTCTAGTCAGTCTTGTGTTAATAAATCATCTCGCTCAGATTCTTGCGGGTAGTAATCCAGACAAAATGATATAAAAATGTCCTCGACTAATTTGTTTAGTATATGTAATAGGAGATACATTACGTTAGTAGAAAATATAAATCATTCTTCAATAGTACCCGAAGGATATTTTTGAGATTCGGGGAGAGTTCACTTTTGCCTTAGATCTAATGTTTAGATTATTTTTGAAAACTAATAGTAAGGAATTTACATCATAGAATTCGTGTTATTTGCGCACACAAAAACGTCTTGACACTTTCATAGTGTTTCTTCTTGCAGTAGCAGTCTAGGACATACTCGTAAATTGTATACTGTTCATATAGTGAATTGGCTAAAACCCTACCTTCAGCATTAAAAAATAATTTGTCTTTTGGTATTAATTCCTCTGAGCCTTTGAAGCGATCGTATAATGAGTATCTGAATAACTATTGTGCACATTCTAGTCCGGTGTGAATTTAGGTGGACTTAAATATTTTTCACAATAAAAATATAATTTTTGAAATTCCATTAACGCATGAACGCATTTATTTTCAAAGACTATTCTACTAGTTAAATTTTAAAAAAAATGTGTTAACTGTACATATATGTATAGTTAAACACTAGAGTTAAACAAAGTATCTCCAGAAAATTATCGCTTTTTCCGTGTGATTTTTCTTACCGCTCCTTCTACTAGCAAATAAAAAGACTGCGACTCATCTATCTTAGAAGGCGGTATGTATCGATTGCTGTGTTGACGTGCAACAAACCGCATATGTACTTTAACAGAATCTCTTTCATTTTAACATGCTTTCAGTTATTTTCAATATTTGGCGCATTTTGGAACTCTGTTGGAGGTAATTTCATTCGAGGAATACCATTCGTGCTTTGAAAGTTCTCAGATTTACCGATAATTTTCAAAGCACTCGTGATATTACCTATTAATTATATCACTTTTTAAAAAGTGTGAAATGAACTAATGTGAGAATTATCGCGGAATACGCGCTGATTGTAGGATGCGCTTGACCACGATTGTGACAACGCGTTGCCTGGAGAGATATAATAAATTAAATATTGACATTTTTGTATTATTAATATAATAATGGATGAGATCCCATTATCGTTTCATTTACTTTGTGGTTCCTGGTTGTATTACATTTATATTATACAGTTGTATGTACTGAAGATAATAATACAATACTATTATCTTCTATCATATATTATCTTTTCCTTTACAAATGTGTTAATATCTGAATGTTTGCTGACGACCAATCCATTTTTCAGAGAACAGAAAATGATTTACAAAAGTCTTTGCACCGCTTAAACCTATTACGTGAGCATTTTTATTTTAAAATATCTTCCAGAAAGACAAAAGTTATGACATTTAAAGTAAAATACCATGTACGTTCCAAAACCTTCGTAAATGGGTATGTATTAGAACAGGTAGGCCTATTACATTTTCACTTCTTAGGTGATTCCAAAAGCTAAGAAAAAGAAAATGACACACAAAATAAATTGTATAAATAGCAAATGTTATGTGACATAATTCATATAATATTATGAATTATGTTTGACATAATTGACGTGAAAAGAAACTAAAATGAAATTCAACAAAATAATCGCCATTGTTGACCTATGGAAGTGAATCATGGAGATTAACACCCAAGGAGAAACAAATAAATACATACAGCACAGATGAACTTTTAAAGAAAAGTGGAAGGTTGCTCAATATTAGATTAAAAAACAAATGAGATTCGATCAGATCAAAATCAAGCAACATTGCCTACAACATAAAAAATAGATTAGATACCACAAGAAAAATAAACACAATATTAGCATATAAACCTAATGAAAAGTGAGAAATAGGGCCAGTAAAATGATTACATTTTACTTACAGTTTACCAAGACAGAAATACCAACCCCAAATGGTTTCTAGATACGTGGTAAGTCAAATACTATTAGTGATAAGTGAATTTTCACCTACCTTTCAAGTACTTCAAAATGAAAACGTAAAATATTTCGGTATTTTGAAATCTGTGTACTAAATAGTAACTTGAATAACAATCAAAGTTTCTTTGCGTAATAAAAAAGAAGAAAATATTCTACATAAAAAAATATAATGATATGTGTCAATAAGAAGAGCTTAAATAATATTTTTACCAAATAAAAAAGTTTTTAAATGATGTGACAACTTTTAACAGTTCTATGTTCCCCATATTAATGAAACTCATCTTTGTCTTTTAAATGTGTGAAATATAGAAGACAAAGAGAACGTGAATAACCGAAAGAGGAAGGCTAGTTGCAACCCCCCGTCACTACCCCGTCAACCTCCGCAGGAGCGGATCCAGGATATGCTTATTTTTGTGTGCGTGTGGGGAAGGGGTTCAAAGTCCCGTCAAGGTTCGTATTTCAGTGTTAGTTAAATCTTAAAACTATTAAATTCACTAATCGTCTAAGCACCAAAAGGAAACAAACTGTTTTTCTGAAACAGAAAGAGCAAAATGCTGAGTTCATGCTTTTAGACGTGAGGTTTTTCCGCACCAGTTAATTACATTATTTAGTTGTTGTTACGACCCCTAGTCATGTTAACTGTTAACAATAATCACTTATTGTTAACTGTCATAAACAGTGATAATCAGTGAATAATCACTGTTTATGTTTAAAAATTGTATAGATAATAGTAAATTATTCATTTTGTACTCATTACATACTTAATAGTATTTTGACATGTACTGAAAAGTTGTGTGGTTGCTGAAGGTGAGGAAGGCATTTCTGAGATTTTTGCTGTGTTGGAGGACAGCCACGCTGCAAAGGAGGTACCGCAATATGAATTTTATGACTTGTGAAAAGTTATTAGACGTGAATAATGTAATGTTGGATGCCATCAGTGATTTACGTTCATACTGTCTAATTAGTGAGCGACAACAAAATAAGTGGTTCATTTTAATGCGTTGAAAACCTTTTACATGTATTTGTTGTTTGAAAGAAATCAGTAAATTTATTTATACAACAACCATCTTCACGCTACCTTTTGGAGGAGGAAAGCCGTGTGAACATTTATGACTTATTCGTGATCGTAGAATTCTACCCTCTGAAACGTGTTGGATAATGCAAGCTTGGAATATAGTTCAGAAAGACGCAACAGTGTATTTTGTTTCTATTCTTGAAAATTAATATGTATTTTTTCAATTTGTTTATCGGATTCCCCACAATCCTCCACCCCTGAGTGTGCACCAGACCCACCTGGCTTGCATTCAGGGAGGGCGAGACCGGCTTGTCCTCCATGTAGAGCCCTCGTTCCTGGGGTTGGTCGAGCGGGGCCGCGGCGCCGATGGCGAAGGCGGAGGCGACTAGCAGTAGCGCAGTCCACGTGTGCATCGCTTTGCCTTGCCCGTTCCCGCGGTGCCTGAGAGGTTCCCGCTGCGGCGCGGCCTTCTTAAACCCCAGCGCCCTCCCCTTCGCCGCGCGCACGCCGCTCGCCGTTACTGTCAAACGACGCGTGGCTGCTGGGCAGTTGCGCAACACTTTTCTGCACAATCTTCCGCATGGTCCGAACCACTTCCAGTCAACATCACACAATGAGCCGTTGTTTAACTGGTGCTCCCTTATGTGGTACTTCGTTTATATACGGATTCTGAAGTCGTTCTTCCAAAACTCTTATTATCTCAGTCGTTTCCTGTTAGTGGCACTTATGATGAAGGAAAGTACCCAAAACCGGGCCCAGTTCATAATGCAAGACTCTTGATTTGTTGCTCTGTACAGTGCTGTTGGCTATTGGAAATATACTAAAATTGTAGTCTTTACAAGATCGCAGCGCAGTCAAGCGGTAAAGTTTTCTTCTTCACTTGTTGACGGACAGTTGGCCGTTAGTGTGAACAGTGAAAAGCAAAGATTTTTTAGGTAGTCAGTTTACTGATTTCGATCATTGACAAGTCTTCTAACCATTACATTATTTTAATGGGAACTTCACTAGATATTGTTTTAGGGTAATCCCTATATAGTATTTGAGTAAACTCTACATGTGCGTACGTGTGGATTTGCGGTTCCGTCTCTCATGATTAGATCACTTACTGTCAAAGAATACAAAAAAAACTTTAACAATTTCACAAAACTCTTGCAATGTTGCGAAACACAAAATTAAAGGCACACACTGACCAAGCGATGCTACCTGACTAACACAGAAAGAAAAACCAAATGAATGTAACATTGAAAGGTTACGAGGCACACATGGCTGGGTTGTCGAACCACATCACTGTCACAGCACCACAGCTCCTACAAATTACACAGCTGTCTAGTAGCGGGTCTCAAATGCAGAAAGCGTGAAAAATGCCCTTCACCGCCGTGGATGCTTCATGCTCCCAGTCCACCATAGCTCCTTCCGCTTGGCCCACACTCCACCAGCTCTGTCGCCCGCTGTCCACCCGTGTTCTGGCGCTGCCCCGGGTTCAGACCCCGGGTAGGGCGCAGGGGGGCGGGCAGCCGGCTAGCTGGCGGCGGGGGGCGGACGCAGGCGGGGGGAGAGATACGGGCGGCGACGGCGCGATGGTGTTGGTGGCGGCGGTGACGGTGGCGATGTAGTGACGTCACCGGTGTCGGCGGCGAGGGTAGCTGATTACAACCTGGCCGGGCGGCGGAAGAACTGTCACATGCTTCAAGGCGCGGGGAAACAATGATTCAATTAATGTTTTCATTCCATTTCATTGATTGATTGATTGATGATTGATTTTTTTTAAGTGGGACGCGCGAACTTTGGAGTTGGCGCCCCCATAACACACTGGTGTAGCATGGAACTCCCATAATTTAGCGGGATTACCGCAAGGAGTGCCCAGGTGGGCGGAAGTCGCAGGAACTTGTCCGCACCGACCGAAATGTGCCAACACTTACCCTGCACCAATGGTGAAATACGAGGTATCATTGGACGCGTCTCGTTGTCCTAAAGGGGAACTGATAATTTGTTATCAGATTCGGCCATAAGATTCTAAGAAATTTCCCAAAACGTGATTTTCATGTTTTGGCGCTGCAATCTTGGTGAGCATGCCGGGAACTAAACCAACGCCAGCTAAATAGATATATGTAGGTAGGGTTGATTAAACTCCAGTACCAATACCGACGTAGATGAAGAAGAAAAAGAAAGACGTAGATGAAGACGAAGAGAAAGACAGAGGAAAATGTAGATAAAGATGCAGAGGAAGACAGAGGGACACTGAGAGTAAGACGCAGAGAAGGACGAAGAGAGAGCAAGAAAAAAATGAAGAGAGATCAAGACGAAGACGTCGACGACGACGACGAAGACGACGAAGCAGACGAAAAAGATAACGAGGAAAAAGAAGTAGATGAAGGCGAAGAAGCGGAAAGCCTATTGAGTTGCCCGGATCAGACAGCCGAGGACCATAATTGTGTCATCGAGCCGGTCGCTGCGTCCGAGCTGCGAGGATCAGTGGTACGTCTTTAAATAATATCGAGAAGATGATAATTTTTATATGAGAAATCAAGGTAAGCCAAGTAACCCGAAGATGCAACAAAAAAATGTGTGTTTACGGTCAACGTCATGAAGTTTTCAAATTGATTTTTAGAATATGTACTACGACAAATTTAAATAAAAACATTCCGAAATAACTGTTGAAGTCAATTTTATGAAAGCATTACCCAAGTTCAGGAAAGTTACATTGCCCAAAGTTTAGGAAAGCCAAAGGTAGAAATCGTGCTCAATAACACAAAATAATTGCAAAATTTAAGTGTTTAATTCGCAACGCTGACAAAACATCTAAACTGAATAAAGAAACCTCTGAACCGAAAAAAGAAAAATCAAACAATCGAAGAAAGTTTAAAGCGTCGGCGACGCCACATTCAGATGGTATTCTTTTATAGTATATGAGTAAACCCTTCGTGTGCGTGCGTGCAAAATTGCAGTTTCGGTCTCTGGCTGTTAGACCACTTCCTGTGCACCAATCGAGACGTTCGGTCTCCTGATGGAGAACTGATAATTTGTTTTCATTTGGCCAAACAAATTCTAAGAGATTTCCAAAAATGTGTTTTTTTGTGTTTTGACGCTACGGTCTTGATAAGTCGGGAAATACATCGACGCCACCTTATGAGATGAAGACGACGACGAAGAAGAAGACGAAGAAGAAGACGAAGATGAAGACGTCGAAGAAAACGACGACGAAGAAGACGAAGACGAAGAAAGAAAAAAAGAAGTCAAGCAACCGAAGGTAGTTTAAAGCGGCGACGTCACTATTAGTCTTATTTTACTTGCCTTGTTAACCCTCCGTTGCTACTGGGCATAAGGACAACTTCGTTGCTACTCTGGGTCTGGCGGACCCAGAATTGTTTCCAAGGACTTTATTGGCCAGGAATTAATGGAAATGGTAAGAATATTAATTAAAAACATAGTTATATGGAAAAACAAATGTTTAATTGTCCTTTAGAACATAATTGTTTTGTTTAACACAATTTTACCTTTAGTGTTCGAATTACATATATCTTACTTTGTGTTTGTAAATTTCACAGATATACTATATTTTAGGGAGAACAAAAATGTTCGCGGAACCTTGTAATACAGTAGCATAAATAATACAAAAAGTAATAAATTGATTTGTTACCCCAAACAACCTTTTACAAAGAAAATTGACGTGCTTTCTCAAACATAAAAAATTGTGACACTTGACGCATGAAAACTGCGACTTCTTGTCCTTGCACAAATAGCATCTTCCTTTTTGACGACGTCCATCCTCTCCAACATCCTGTTTCTGCGGTTCTTCCTCACTCAACATTCCTGGGACTCGTTTTCTCATTGTTGGCGGGACACTGTTTACTTCGTTTTTTTTCACAAAATGATTTCTGATCATCTCTGTCCCCAGATTCTTCACAAAATCTCGCCTTCTAATAGACGTCTTATTATTCGATTTGTAAATAATAATACTGTCTGTAGCAGCAACATTCAAAATACAAAAGAATAAAGCAAGTGGCCAATGTCTTGTAGTTCTTGCTACGTCATATGTTGCGCTCATTTGATCAACCAAATAAACTCCACGTTTCGTAGCATTGTAGAGGGTGATCATTTCAGGCTTCCTAGCTTCTCCAGTATTCTCGTCAATTTTAGTGTCATGGTGCATAGTACTCATTAGTATCACACACTTGTTCTTCTTCGAGACATAGCTTAAAATGTGCAGTTTTCTTGCAAGTCGAAAATTCTGGAATAGCATTGTGTGCTTTTAGTAATGGTGAACTCGGGAGGAATTTCCCTTTCGTTTTTTCTTACATTTCCTAACATTGTAAGTTTAAAATATTGTACTAAAGAAATTTCCAAAGTGTAACTGGTAAACCAGTTATCCACTGTAATATTTCTTGAAGACCCCCTGTATAGGCGAGGAAAGTCTAACAACCGCATCCTGAGCCTTGTTGCTTGCTTTATAAGGGCCATCGGGTTGTTCTCCTACGTAAACTACTTAATTGCTGCTGTATGCTGTTCTTGCATCAGTTAGATTCAAGGCTCTAATAATTCCTTTGAAAATCCAATAATTTGTAGGCAGACACAAAATAATATATTTTTATTTTACAATTGACCTTTGAAACGTTGGGACATTTGTAAAATAAAAATATGTTATTTTGAGTCTGCCTACAAATTATTGGACAAAGAATTATTAACTTTAAAAAGGCAGTCTTTCACAAATTTATTTTAATATCTCTCTTTACATAAGGAAATTCAAGGCTCTAATGCAGGTTTTTTAGGCAAGTACTTCCGGAAGGAACAGCGTCCTCTAAATGCAACAAGCATTTCGTCCCCTGTAACATATTCTCCCAAGCTGCTGCTTGGGGATTTGCACTTGCTATTGAATAGTTCAAATACGGGCCGGAGAGGTGCAAGATTATCAAATCTCTTTCTTTCTGCACGTGTCGCCTTTTAATAGAATCTTAGAGATTGCAGTAGAAAGCGGAATCTCTGCATTGTCATAGTCACCTGAAATATTTCCAATTCTGTACCATCCTTGTCCCAAAATTTATCTACATTTACTCTTCCTGCCTTGAAAACACCCCCTAAATACAATAATCCAAGTAATGCTTTAATTCCATCGATATTTGTCTCTTGAATGAATGATTGGCGTGATGGAAAATTGGAACTTGCGTCTTTGATATACAAATTGGTACATCTAGTAATTTCATTCAAAATATCATCAGAAATGAAAAGACTGAAAACATCATCAAATGACCCCTTTTACTTTCCCGTATACGTACCTATATAGAGTAATATATGTAGTATAGTGAAAATTATGTAATGCTGCGGAAAATAGATTTCGAGATTTCACCGGAAATTCACGTTTTAGGGTCCCCTGATATCCCAAAAGTGGGTCTTTTCAAAACGTCCGTCCGTCTGTCTGACCGTCCGTGAACAACACTAGCACGTAAACCATACGTGCGATTTCTTTCAAAATGGATATTCCCTGGTTGATCTGCGTCCATTCAAGGCGACTCGCTTTTGAAAAACTTTCTTCAAAATTTGAGGGTACTTTACATGAAGCCCCCCGGACATTTTCAAAATTTTGTCAAAAACGGCTCATTTTTCTTTAAATTTCTTGTAAGAATAGAGTAAAATACACGTATTAAGGAGGCGTAGGTCCCATTCTCACGGTTAACTCTGAATTTTCGAAAATTGCCGAAGTTTGAAATTTTTTCGGCATCTTCCTAGAACTGCAAAATTGAAGATAGAGATTTTTCCTTCAAATAAAATTTGTTGGCCAAAGTGAGTTCTTTCATTAAAGTCATGTACATTTTTTTGAAAATTTTATTAGTTTTTGCGCAATATTGCACGCTATATTCGAAATTCTAAAGAATGACAAAAACAAGACTTTCTCAAAAACGACTCCAAACTTTTTCTTTAAACTTTTGGTAAAGATAGTGCTAAATGTGCTCTATGAGATAACATTAACGCCATATTGCTCTATTCTTTTATTTTTTCAAAAATTGCAAACATAGTTTTTTTGACTTGTCCCTCACGTCGTTAATATTTACATTAGCGGCGATTTGTTCTTATTATTAAATCAATGAGTACATGTGCTTTAAATAATGTCTAGTAAATTTTCTCGAAAACTAGATCAAAATTGCGCATTTTCAGAAAAGCTCAAACGTCATTTTCTCAAAAATAGTTTCAAATTTTGTGTTCAAACTTTTCGAACGGATAGTACTAATTGCACTTTTTTTATGGCGTAAAGTTAATTTTGGGGTATTTTTTTTGTTTCTTTACAAAAATGAATTTTTTTGAAAGTTTTCTCATACGGTTTAAATGCACATTTCCAGATATTTGTAAACACTGTTGAATTTCTGAGTGTAAGTGCTTCATATGACTTTAAATGAAGTGTTTGGAAAACTCAAAAATGTTCTATGAAAAGGAGCTTTAAATTTCGCATTTTTAGTAGCGATTAAACGCCATTTTCGTAAAAACGGTTATAAGTTTTTAAGAGAAAATGGCAATTAAGCCGAGGTTTTTGTTCTTTATTATTTTAAAATTAATATTTCTATATATAATCCATTCTACCAATAGGAAACCGAAAAATTAAGAAAATGTCCAAAGAAATGTACTTTGGACGGCGATAGGTGGTAGGTTTTCTTCATGAAATGTATTTTAAAAAATACATCTTCAAATACGGTCATGTTTAATTTTTTTGAAAATTCGAGTAGTTTTTCTATAATTCTAAGACAATTTTAATATCCCGCTGCAAATGTACTGCGCCTTAGACAGCCGATGCGTCGTGAATTAGAATTCGCCATTTTTTATATTATTTCTTTGTTCGTTTTTACATTCAACCTTTTGCTATACATTTACAAATTAATCTCTTAAGAAATAATTAATTTTCAAATATTTCAAATAAAAATTGCAAGCTCTTTGCTTAAAGGAGTAAAATTGTTTAAGGAAGTATCGACAATGCAGGGAATGCAACAATTGAATTCCGCTCCGCTTTCGCGAATTTCTATGAATTATGTGTCATTGTTGTGACTTGATATAGTTGTATGGTCAAATGTATACAAAACTTTTGTATTATATTTTTACGCAGTTGTAGAATTTACATAGTTTTGACAACAATGCGATGAAAACAGTGAGTGGTTCGCATCTCGGTTGAATTGGACGTTTTCAAATAATAGCTAAGATATTAATAGGGCAGAAGGTGCAATATTTCAATCCTACGTAGCTGTTTCGAATAATACGCGAAAGTATGTGCTGTTGTAGCACCAGTAGTTTAGTATTTTATTATTATTAATTTCTGATACAGCCAGTGCTACCAGTGTTATTGTTATTTGGTATTAGTAAAGTATATTGTAAGTATGCAACTATTTCTATTGAATTAATAATTAATTTCAGGCGAGTTCGGGATCTTAAATTTTGCAAATCAAGCTCTGTATGTTTGTATGTGTGTATATTGTTTGTATATATTGTGTGTATATATTGTTTGTAAAGAACGTATTTCCTTCAAGTGTTTTACTGTTATTATCGTCATCATCATTATCTTCAATAAGAACCACATTGGCTTGTTAGCCAATGTTACAATACATTTCTTACTGTAAATTTCGCATGCACCTTATAATTAACACAAACTATTGTGTTATGCAATAAGTTATCATTTTTGTTAATAAAGAACACTATTGTGTCGCAATTATTGTGTTTGTTATTGCATAAACAATATTTCCTTCGTTCGCGCACTCAATGTGCCGCGCGAGTAATTACGTGTGAAAAAGGAACGCGAGTAATTAAAGGTTAAAGCTTGTTCCCTTTATTTCTTCTCAACTGAGAGACATTTAAAATTCGCTCACAAATCTTCTTGGAGACACAATCAATTGTATCGCGTAATTCATAGATTATCAATGGAAATTAAAGCTTCCTAGTCATAAATTGAAGTGGAAGAGATATAGAAAGTAAAGTAATAAAACTTTATTGCCTGAATTTTCACGTATGTAATAGTTGCAATTGATTTATTGGTAATTTTTATTCAGAGTAACTTCTTGCAATCTGACAGAGAAGTTTTATATAGGTGAGTCATTTTAGAAAACAAATGCACCAAGATGTTCCACTTATAATAATAATAATAATAATATAAATTAAAGGTTGAAATTAAAAATCTTAAGGAAAAGAAACAGGTGTATGAAAGATGGCTAAATTCTAAGGATCCATTAGATAGAAATATCTACAGGAAATGCTGTTACGCTGTTAAAAAGGAAGCGGCCAAATTAAAAGATGCATTTTGGGAAAAGAAATGCTGTGAAATAGATCGATTAGTTGGTGGTTCAAAATCAAGGGCAGCTTGGAAAATAATTAATGTTTTTAAAAAAGTGAATGTAGAGAAACTGACATATTCCCCGATAACTGAAGAGCAATTGAAAAAATATTATGAAACTCTTTTAATAGAAACACGGACTGATTTTAAATGTATAGATTATTCCTTAGAGTGTGAAAACAATTCATGCGAAAATATAAATGTGCACGAAATTAGAAAAGAGCTAATGGCTATGAAGAACAACAAAGCTCCCGGTCCTGGCGGTGTTCCTGTTGAATTGTCGAAATATGCCCCTGATGCTACCTTAGAATATTTAGCAGAAATATTTAATAAACGCCTGAAAGGATAAGCCGTACCAAAAGATTGGAAAAGCGCATATCTTTATTTATTGGAAAAGCGCATATCTAAGCATCACTTTATAAGAAAGGAAACAAAGCTCTTTGCGCCAATTACAGGGGCTTGAGTGTGATCCCATCAACAGGAAGGCTGTACGAACGGGTTCTGAGAGGTCGCATTGAAAGGGATATGATGGAATTTGAAGAACAGAGTGGATTTAGATCTGGTCGATCCTGCACATATAATTTCTTTTGCCTGAAACAGATGATGGAAAAGTCTATAGCCTACGGATGCCCATTACATCTAGTTTTTGTAAACCTAAGAAAAGCGTACGATAGTGTACCAGTGGAAAAGTTAGAATATTTAATCAATGAAAGAGAACAACATCCACGGGCAGTACATAAATGCTGTAAAGAGATTCTATGAAGGAAATAGCAGCCAGGTTAAAACTTACGCAGGTTTATCAGAGTCTTTTATGAGTAACAAGGGATTAAGACAAGGGTGCTGTTTATCCCCAACACTCTTCAAAATATACATTTCATCTGCCTTGAGAAAATGAACAAAAAAGTGCACTAAAATGGGAATTCAGATAGGGGAAGAAAATATTTATTGTTTGCTGACGATCAAGTGGTTCTTGCAGAAGATGTAAATGATGCTTCCTAAATGATGAGAAAACTTGTAGAGGAATATGAAAAATGGGGATTGGAAATTAACATGGAGAAAACACATTATTTGGTAGTTGGTGATGTACAGGAAGATCTAATTCTAGAGGGTTCTAAGATTAAAAATGTAAAAGATTGTAAGTATTTAGGAGTAATTCTGAATGAAGAAGATACAGATCAAGCCGATATTTTATCAAAAATAGGAAAAGGTCGACAGATACTCCACAAATTAGACCCACTACTTTGGAGTAAGGGCATTAGAACTAAAACAAAAATCCAGCTGTTTAAATATTTAGTGGAGAGCACAGTAACATATGGCTCTGAAATTTGAGTACTAAACCAAGCTCTGAAAAAGAGGATTAATAGTGTTGAAAACAGTTTTTGGAGAAGATGCTGTGGAGTCACGCTTCTTGATCATGTAAAAACAGAGACTATAAAAAGGCGATTAAATATAGAAGGATGTTTAACTGATGTTGAAAAGAAAAGATTGTTATGGTACGGCCACTTGCAAAGGATGGATTCAGAAAGACTGCCCTAAAGGGTTTATAACTGGACACCAGCAAGACGGAGGAAAAGAGGACGGCCAAGAGTGAAATGGAAGGATGGTGTAACAGTGGCAATGGAAAGAAGAGATATGTTACAACACCCTTGGCATGACAAAACAAAAGGGCGCCTTGGATGCGATAAACGGCCAACATAGAGCTGTAAACAGCGCTAGTATATAATAATAATAATAATAATAATAATAATAATAATTATTATTATTATTATTATTATTATTGTTATTCCTCCATATCACTCTACAGATGTTATGAGTTGGCTGAATATAAAATCTACTCCAGATTGCAACCAGCTACCTAAGGAGCAGATCTAGGGACTGACGGTGCCTCTACAATACTTTGCGCAAAATGTGAGCTGTTCCAAATAAAGCAATTTCTTGCACTTCTCAGTCGTTTGAATGACCTGGAAGTTTAGCCACGTTCTTACACAAATTTTGCGGAATAAATCCCAGAACTCCGATAACTATGGGGGCTACCTATTGTGATATACCAGAATATTACAAATTTTATTTAATAATATTAGCTGTACATGGGGTGGATAAAAGGGTATGCAATATGGCGGTATACGGCCTTAGCAACGACAGCGCAGAGGTTGGCAAGGTCAACAAACGGTACACAGGCCTTGAAGATGTCAGGACGCTGGCTAGATAGCTAAAGAAAATAAGATGTGGTTGGTTCAAAAACGAATGACTGACGGGGTCGTGGCTACTTGGGTTCGTAAGAGACGCACGGGTTGGCTAGTGAAGATTAGACAGTCTAATTTTGCCGCTGTGTTTTGAAAAAATAGAATGAGGGACGCTTACCGAACCATAAAGGGTTAAAGAACACATTGAACAGGACATTCTGACTCTGGGTGTCGGGGAGTGAAGATCGCGGATTTTGATAGTAGACGACGTGGTGTAAAGATCGTTTGCGGACATTATATTAGGAAAGTGGGACTTGTATATTTTTTTGTGAGAGAAGTAATAGTTTTTTCGGACTCTGAGAATTATTTGCCAGAAGTGAATTCGTGGAGGACTTGCACAGTTTTTCGGATATTGCAGTTGAACTTTAATGTTTTACATAACCAGTGGGAAAGATTAGGAACTGGGAGCATCGGATAAGAACCGATAAATAGTTTATGCAGTGTGGACTGGACGTGTCAGCAGCAGCGCAAGACCGGAAGAAAGAAGCGAAACTTGGAACCAACAACGGTCAAGTGAGAAGCGACTACGGAGCGTCAGCAAGCAAAACGGTAAAGAAATACTGCAGTACAAAAGAGATAACGTATTTAAAAGGTCATGACCATAAAATTAATTGTTAAAACTTAACGTTAAATAAATTATTGAATTTTGTTCTTTGGAAATGAAAGGAGTTTTCATTTGTCAATCATAATCTTTAATTAGTTGGAAACATATAATTATTACATTTCAGATTCCACGCCATACTGTATAGTTGGCGGATCAGGTAATCGGCTATCGAGGCGATAGCGAGTATTTGTATCCGGACCCATCGACCCAAGCTAGCTGGATGTTTATACAATTTTGTTTAAATTAGATGGGAAAACTTTGGTAGTAATTAATGTAACCTATTTCTGGCGCCCAAATCTTAATATAAATTTGGAACAGGCCATAATTACAACCACACTCTTGATGAGACGATGATAAAGGTATATTTCACTATGCTTTTACGCCCCACATTCGGCTGACCTCGATTTCCAAACTCTTGTGTTTAAGACTTTTCTCTGCCTCTCTGGTTACGACATTTTGATCACAAGACACAGCAACATCTAGAAGTAGACACGATTTTTTCTCGAAATCCCGGATAACAATATCCGGTTTGTTTGCTGCTATCCTGCGATCCAGTCCAACCGACGTCACCGGTTTTGGTGAATGTTCGTACCACTTGGGGCATGTGTTTGGAACTTCGAGGGCGGAACAGATCTGCCAGTGAAGGTAACTACACACCCTGTCGTGTCTTTTTAAGTATTTGGTCTTTGCTACGATTGGACAAGCTGAGACAATATGATCAATGGCTTCTACGTATTCCTGGCAAATGCGGCATTTATCATCTTGGAAAATTTTGAGAACCGCTTTATCATAATGTCCTGTTCTCAACGCCTGATCTTGGGCAGCTATTACAAGTGCTTCCGATTCTGGCTTCATTCTTCCTCTTTTAAGCCACATAAATCTATATTGATCTGCACCTTGTCCATTCTTTTTAGATATTGTTCATGGGGTGGTTTGTCTCTCCACGACTTGTTTAACTTTTTCTGTGTCTCACATTTCATGCTTAGTAGTACCGAAAGTTCAGTGTCTGTGTTATTCGACGTGTCTTGCATAATTTTCTTTGCAAGCTTTTTGCTACACTAACAGTGCCTCTCTTTCGCATTCTTCAGTCAGATTTCATGACCTGCTTCATTAGAGGGTCATCTTGATGACTGACTACATACTTTCCCATTCCAATTTTGCATTGTGCCAGGAGGCCTCAATTTGTCTGGGGCCTCGTCCTCATTTCTTACGTGACATATAAAGTCTATGTACATCAGCTCGAGGGTGGGAAACATGATGCATTGTTAGCAGTTTTCTGGCTTTTCGATCCATGATGCGAATTTCTTGCTCAGTCCAGTCCACTATTCCCAAACTGTACTTGCCTACAGGCACCGCCAGACGCCAATTGCAGATATTTTATTACTGGCGTTCAGAGCAGACTGCAGGACAAGTCTCACTCTTCTGTAATACTCCTTGCGAATTCTCTCTTTCATTGTGTCGTTCGAGATGGTCTCACATTCTTCAATACCCAGATATTTGTATGTTTTACCTGACTTGAGATCTTGAATCACAGTGTGCATATCAACTTCAATGCTCTCTGACGTCAGTTTGCCTCTTTTTAAATTGATATTTGCACATTTGTCAAGACCAAACTTCATGCAGATGTCATTGCCAAAGTCATTCACGACACAGTATTTGGGAGGGAATCGATTCATTCTTAGCAAACACGTTTAGATAAGCCACGTAAAACAAATGTGATACTGGCCTTTCATCACCATGGAGCTTGTAACCAGTCAGCTTGCGACAACTGTCTAGATATTGGGATCAAACTAATATTAGTGTATTAGAAACCTAGTACTCCACGACTTCATACTAGCCTTGCAAAACTCAACAAGTCTAGGATGAAATCGATAGATCTCCAGCATCTTCAAAATTCAGTCGTGTGGTACACTATCAAAGGCCTTTTGGTAGTCTTTTAGTCCAAGCCATGCTCAAATTACGTTTTCATTTCTTTACATCATTCAAGATGACTTTATTCAGTAGTACGATTCCCTTACAGCCTTAAGAATTTTTACAACATCCTTTTTGTTCCACTGGCATCAGGAGGTTCTTCTCTAGGTGTCTGTACATTTTGTCAGCTATGGCTGCAGTTATAACTTTGTACAGTGCTGGCAGACAAGTGATTATCCTGTAGTTCTTCGCCAAAGAGCTGTTTCCCGCTTTGGGTAGCAGTTACGTGATGCCGCGTGTGAGCCATTCCGGGAGTTCCTTTGGATTTTCTAAACTTTTATTAACAGCCTTTGCTAGATGAGAATGTATTGCTGTTAATTTATTAATCCAATAAATCTGGATCTTACTATCCCGGTGGATTTCCAGTTTGCCATGTTCTTAATTGTTTGGAAGAGATCCTCTTCCGAGAATTTGTGAACATCTTCCATGGTTTCCACAAGTTCATCGGCAGCATCAACTTCAGATTGAAGCCAAGATGCGTCTTTGTTGTAGGATCTGCTCTCTTCCCAGATTCCTGACCAAAATGCCTCGACATCACTGAGAGAATTTCAGGTCATATATTGTTCCATATTTATTCACTCTTGAATATTGAAATACGCGTAGAAGGTCTTTGAAATGATATTGGCTACATGAAAAACCTTTATTTTAATAAGAAAATACACTGTTAAATACAAATAATTAACTAAGTATGAACGTGCATTACCAAATACTTGAAATATTTCTCAGAAGCGAATGCCTGCAACTAGATAAGCTAGCCCGAACATTCTCTAGAAAGTGATAAAAAGGTACTGTAAACCAAAACTTCTTGCGTAGCCACCGGTCGAAAAGTCGATCGAAAGGCCGATCGAAAAGCATAACCGGTTCGAAAAGACAATGTGTTTATTTTTCCTCGCCGATCACTGTGGCCACACGTCACCAGTTAACGGTTAATGTTGGTTTTGGGGGTTTGGGATAAACATTTTCCCTGATGTCTCTTCCCAAATGCATCAGGAGGAAGTGCTTGCTGAGGATATCAGATAATTATCTCTTATTGTTACTTTCATCAAAAGGGTAGGTATGTGAATTATACATTATTCTCGTATTAAGTTTATAATTAATTCTTAAACCCAAATTCAAATTGCTGATACCAGAAAAATTGTAATAATTTCCCTCTACTCTTTCTGTGTATATTCTGGTTTTGTAATAAGTAGGTTTTGTACTCTTATTTTAATTTATTTGTAAGAACTCATTTTCACTTTACTAACTTGCCTTACCGACATACAATGAAGGAGAGTGATGGATACAGGTAAAAGCTAGGTAAGGCATACAGGAACTTATCTAATTATTCCCTGAATTAACAGTTATAGAGAAAGAGAAAACAGTCGTTGATTCTAAAATCTGGTTAAATGACATGCATTTAAATTTACTGCCATGTGTGGGTTTATCGATAATGGAATAGAAAGTATTCCTTCCGTATTCCTAAGCGAAATACATTAATGACATAATTTGCATTTAATAAGGTTTTGCACTATGGATTTTGTCATTTTTTTTTGCAAGAATTCGTTTTCATTTTACTGACGTCGTACTTTGCCAATATATAATATAAAGAAGAGCGATGGGTACAGGTAAAACTAGGTAAGTCATAAGGGAACTTACCTAGTTATTTTCTGAGATCCTAGAGATAAAAGAAACAGGCACTGATTCTCAAATTTAATTAAATTACAGGCATTCAAATTTATTATCTTGTAGGTTTATCAATAATGGAATATTAATACATTAGTAATATCATCTTTTATAGATGTAACAACTGAGAGAAGCAGGAAGAAAAGGAAATTAAAATCTCCAGATTTCAAGCTATTAACTGAGTATTTATTTTCAGATTGTGTAGTAAATACCATAACCATCGAGACTGATGAGTGTACCCTAATTAGTAAATGTTTGATTCCTAAGCGAAAAAACGCCGGTCCCTACGGGTTCAACGTCATCGTTGGAGAGCACAAAAACAGAAGATTGTGAAATGTTCCAACGTTCCCGCTAATTTATATCCACTTGCCAGAAGAATTGGAAGTGTGTGGTATTCTGTGTGTTGAGAACAATGAATCTGTCTCAAACCAATTTTAATCTCTCTGCCTCTCTCTCAGGATATATGTATATGTGTATATATATATATATATATATATATATATATATATACATATATATATTGTTGTATATCCGCGGCGAGCGTTGAACGGGGCGCGCTATGCAGCGCGCACCAGAGCTTCGCCACCCTGGAAAATAGTTCCGGGTCGCTGGCCGGCGGAGGAATACTGCAGCGACCTGGGGGAGGGCGAGCACCGAGACCGGCAGCGTCAGTCAGTCAGCGGAGAGCGAACGAGCTAGCGAAGTATTCAGACTTGTGTTAACTCTGTATTTGTTCTATTGCTATAGGACCGGCTGTGCCCCGGACTTCCCTTGGGATTGTGGCCGGGCCTCGCTAGTCTCCGGCGGAGTAGACTTGGCAGGCTCGCCCCCTCGGCCCGGCCGCCTAACAGCGTGTCATTAAGGGCACGCGTTCGCTCGCGGCCGCCGTGCTGGCCGTACGCCGTATCGGCACAACAACTCCTCGCGGAGGCCACGCAGCCGTTGTACAATATATATATATATATATATATATATATATATATATACATACATACATACACACACATCTAAAACAGGATGATGGTATGTATATGAGAGCAAAACTCCGACACCGTTGGACCGATCTCCATGAAAGTTGGCACTTATAAGTGTTTTTTCACCCAGAAGGTTTACATGTTGTTATTTCTGTTGTAACTCCACTACATGGCGCTACATATTCACTACATGTCCACTACACATTCACGTCAAATGCTATCTTCAACACACTCGGCAGCACTTTGAATCTATATTGTTAACACCTAAACGAGGCACTCCACGGGCTTAAAAACTAAAATTTTGAGGCCAAAGGCCTCAAGGAAACGTTTCTCACACTATAATCTACAGAATGAGCTTTTCCTGAACATTCTATTACATTTTTGCTGGTCCGGCGCGTCCCGATATTACCTCACCTGCTCAGAGACGTGCAGAATCTGCAAGTAAATGTGAATGAGAGGGACAGAGAGCGGCAGAGACAGAGACACACAGACAGAGAGGGATAGGGTAAGGGAGGGAGGAAGAGACAATGCGAAACGGAGATGGGAGGGGAAAGAGGGAGATGAAGGGCATAACAATGACTGTCGGGTTTTTCTAGTGTTTTTGAAAATCGCCATAACATTACCAAACCGTTGTTATAATTTGTCTTCAGCTCCTGATTGATGCCTGGCGTGGCTATTAAAGAGAGGGGATATTAAACGGTGGTGGTTGCGCTATTCTCTGTATCAAGGGATTCCATTGCGTCCCGCGCGGCGTTCAAGCTGCAGGACGCTGAATTAACAACCAATGGAGTCAACACCCGTGCAACAAAATTTGCATCCATACAAAAAAGAGTTTTAAAAGGAAAGGAATATATTATTAAGATGTGTAACTTACAAGTGAGACTGATTGAAACTCAAAGCAGTCTTCTGTGATATTTGTTAGTGAGTCTGTGATAAGTAAACAGACTTTTTCATTAAACGCACGTTTTGCGCGTTACTTCAACTTTCACTCTGACAGTTAATCTCGGTAGATAATTCTATTTCAGCAACTACACAGAAAATCGAGCGAGAGAATAGATGTGAGAATTTAAACCGGTTATCGTCCCATTCAGTTTCTTTTATGATGGTGACTGTGCATTTAGGGTGCAATTTCAATTCATTATCTGGGAAAAAAACTCATGCTTCACATGATGACAGAAGCATTGGCAGCACTGACGTGCTCGTAGACCACCATAACAATAGAACAAATATTATTTCTGGCTCTAGTAGTTTCGATATACAGTGTTTTACAGATCTGAGTGCTTGGAGAATCTCATCGAGATTAGTGGAGGTGCCTTCATCAGAGGAGCACTGAATCTTTGCACTCTTCTCCGGAGGAGTGACGGTGGAATTATTACAATATTAATAACCTTAAAGAGGTTACAACGCGCAATTGATTTCAGAAAATGCTATTTAGTCAACATGCAGACAGAAAGTTTCTCATCAGTGAAGAAGAAATTTAAAAAAATATAAGAGTGATAACGTTTTGCAAGAGTTGATCTATGAAGCATTTTCACGTAGCATAGTTCCATACTGAAGAATACGATGCTTCATTTACATTTGCATAAGTATTTACAACTCGAATTGTCATAAAAGTAAAATCCACTTCAACATTTGGCGACAGATTATTTGTGTATTTGTTCAAATTATTAATTGTAATAATTAGTTGGGAGAGTTAGATTAACTGGACCGGTTAGGTTAAGTAGCCCATGCTTTTAAATGTTGGTGGGAAGTGTTTCCTGCCTTTTCCACTGGATGGCATTCTTCGGATGACAGGGCTAGAGTCCCTAGACGTAGGAAGTAGCGCAACAGCTGCCTTATGCTCTCACCTGATAGCCCCGCTGGGCAGCAAACAGGAGCTGAAGGAAAATTATTACAAATGGTGACGTTATGGAGATTTTCGAGAATATTAATACTGGTTTTGGATAGATTCCTGGTTCTCAACGCACATAATACCACACAGTTACATTTCTCTTGCCAACTAGATATAAAATGGCGGAATTGGTGGAACAATGGAATGCACTACTCTCTATATCTAGGGACTCAGGGCTGATAATCTAAGTCACAATCATAAGTTGCAGGCCTTAATTTATTCAGTATAGTAAGGAATTTTTATTCTAAAAGGTCTGAGGTTTTTTTCTGTTACTCATCTGCTTTGCATTTTTATTGCGATTGAATAACAACTACAGGAATAATATTCACACCAATTTAATTGTTAATATTTCTGCCCTATAATAGTGTGTTTTGTTTTTAAAAATAGACCTGACGTGTGTGTTTTCGGGCATATAAAGAAAATATGTGCTGTGGCTTTAACTGGACCTCCGGGAGGGTAGGTTAAATGGACCAGTTCAATTACTCCCTTTTTATTTTTTTTTTTCGTAAGTAGAATTTCTAGATTTGCAATTATTAAACCTGGAATGTTATATAATTTATTCGCCTTTCACTATTTTATTAATTCAATTCATTACCATTGTTTCCAAGATATAATTTTCGATGCCACGATTTCGGAAACGGCGCGCGGCCCGTGGCCCGTTTTCTCATTTATGGGTGAAAAAGGTTATTACAATGTGTGGAAGAATGATTTTTTATTAAAACAATCTATCAATCGTCGTCATTTTATTTTCACAGCTTATTTCAATTTACGGTCCACTTAACCTTACCGGTTAGGTTAACTGGTCATATTGCAAATGTATAAAACATTCCGTATTTGATAATTACTGTAAAACCAATGATGTTTGTTCCCTCAATATAAGGAGAAAGCTTCTGTCAAATATCGTGCGACATTTCACCTGTATTTGTCAAGTAAATAATATTTTAGAAATAGTTAAAAAAAGTGGACCAGTTCACTTAATTATCCTCTACAAACGAAAGTAGCAAACGAGAAATGAGGCCTAAACATTTTTTTGACGAGTTTCACTTTAACAGATTTCAGGAAGAAAAGAGAATTCACATTGGCACAAAGAGTGCAAGGGAAAAATGACTTTCATGTGAATTAATTTCCTTCTTAGGCAGTTAGGCTTGAAGGTCATTGCTCACATTGGACATTTGTGCAAATGTTGTAGAAGCATTCTCCATCCTTGGATCTGCTTCCTAGGAAACTGGTTTATACGTGGAGCAGATTTTATATTTAACCTACACCAAATGTCTTTCGTGGTGAATCTATGTTGTAATAAAATGTCGATAATATTGAGAAATCATCGGCAAATTCCCAAACTTTAAACATCCGCTCAAAAGAAGCTTCGAATCAAGGAAAAATAATGGACCACCCATCTTTCACGCTCTTGGAATAGTAATTTTGGTAAATAACAATGCATGTTTCAGATTAGCCGACGTTTTCCAAACATATCTTGTCTGGATCGTAACTCTGGACTTAAATTTGACACCTTGGGGGACCCATCCTACGTGCCTCTAACTTTTTTACCCAGTTCGGTACGCTCGCAAGAGACCTTTCATCATACAAGAAAGCAGGTGCTACTGCTGCATAAGCAATTTATTCCGGGCAAAAACCGTGCACAACTCTCCAACTGCAACGAAAACCGTGTGAAGACACAAATGAGGTTCAAGTTAGCCGCAGCACTCCTGACCTAATTACGCGCAACCCTTCCCCCAACTCTCCTCCCGCCCGCCCACACGGTGGAAGGTTCTTCGAGTCGCCACTAGGAGCGCTAAAGTACGCCTTCGCCGCACGAAACAGCGGAAGATCGTCACGGTGCTACCGTCGGTACACCCGTAATCAAAGAACAGAGCACTTTTAATTAAGCGAATTATTCTCTCTTCTGCGCTAACTCCAGTATGCAATTACTGGAAGTAACGCAGCCACTGTGCTACATTACTTACTACGAGCCCTTTTATATCCTGTACACCGATGGAATCTGGTAATGAAATTGAAAAAAAAGTGACTGAGGGGCGAGGGTTGTGCAGGCACCAGTGAACGCACAACGCACGGCACATGTTCTGTAAATGCAAGATTATTGGTTGGGGAGGGCGCGACCCATGAATGAATGCATGGCAGTTGAATGCCCGTCGTGTTAGCTGCGCAAGCTCCTTCTATATAGGCGTTAATACATGCGCATTTTACTACCCTTCCCCCACCATAGTTGGTTACTTTTCTGCACGAAGGGAAAGTTGGCAACACAGATACGAAAGGGGATTTGGAAAATTTAATTTAATTATTTCCCAAATTGAATATCAATGTAATACAACGTATTGTTTTTGTTACAGTTGTATTTTAAATAAGACGGCAATTTCAAAGTACATTTTTCTTTTAACATACCTAGAATATGATTTAAACTTTTTGTATTTTAGAAGACGTTAGTATTCCAGAAGATTATTTGTCGGAGGAAAGACATTTTGAAGAACAGAGGGAAGAAACCCGAAAACAAAGGAGAGTAACTGCTATATTAATGGAGATACTGTTGTAGTAATAACTAGCTCACCATTATAAATCAGTAGCAAATGCAATCGACCTGCAGATCGAAGTAGCTGCACATAATTAACATTCGATGTGTGAGACATTACAGCCAAAGTAATAGTCCGTGGTGGTCTCTGTAATCCTGGTAGAGTATTTCACACTAACAGTACAGTCAAAAACAAATAAAACTAGCGGTGCTACCAAAGCACATGATTCCTCGCATTGTTTCTAAATGGTATTACACTACTACATAAACGAGCAAAAGTGTTTTCAATCAGCAAATCTGTTTCCCGCACCGCGACCCAAACTCAGATCGTCAGAGTCAACGTGCCGGGACTCATACCACTAAGACACATAAGCACCGCATGGGTTGAACTTGCGCAGAGGCATAAAAATATAAATACCCGATTCATGTAAAAAAATTGGGACTAGGTATAAAAAATTTCAGCGTAGATATATTTTTTGCTTTCTCATTGAAGTTCAAATTCAACTAGTGGCACTACCAAAGCACATACTTTATTGCATTGTTTCTAAATTATACTTCTATAAACCAGCAAAAGTGTTTTCAACCGGAAAATTTTGTTTGCGCTCCGAGACCCAAACTCACATCATGGACAGATGGGCGGACGGACAAACTGACAGACTTTTATCGTCATTCAATTTTTCGGTATCAAGGACCCACAAAACATGGATTCTGTCTACATCAACCTGTTAGAAGATTTTTTATAAATTCAGCAGCCAGTTTTAACCCCTTTTTCTTTACCAGGACCCTGTAATAAGATTTTCTCTGCCGAAAATTCGCCGTTTCTTCGCGCATTGTTACATAACTTTCTTTGTACTGCGTAGTGAGAAAGTGAAAACAAAATCACTTGAATCCCTGATATTATTCGAAGTCATTTCCAAGTCCGTGCGTCCATTACTTTCATGAAGCTGAAATTAAAGATACAAATTCAGACCGCTCTTACAATGCAGATGGGGCGTCTTAAGGATGGGTAGATAGCGAAGCGTCTCGTCTCCTTGGCGGCGACGGTCCTGCGATCGAGGTCGCGGTCGGCGAGCTGCCTCCCTGGGGCGCCGGATTCCATTACACGCCTCGGATGAGGAAGTTGCGCACAGGTTCGTCCACTCCTCCCTCTCCTTGTCCTGGACTCTCCTTCCCCGCCCCACCCCCGCGGGCCTCGCCCTTCCCGCTCACCCCCCGTCCCCACCACCTTTCCCCGTCCCGCCGCCGCCCGGCCAACTTTGATTGAATGCGAGCCACGGGGGACGCGGGTGGGAGGAATGGCGGGGACGAGCAATCCTTTACCCAGCGTTAGTTCGCTCCCGCTCCCAGCCCACCTTCGCCGTTTTTTCGACAGGGGACGAGTGGCTGGAGAGCGCGAGGAGGCGCTTTCATGGAACTTGCGATGGAAAATGGACATAAGAACGAAGAGGATGAGTGAAAGATTAATTGCTTACTTACAAAATTATTTTTACACAGTATTTTTGAAGAAAAAATGTCAATGTTAATATAATTGAGAGTGCATTCATTTGTAAAAAAAACAATAAACATCAATGGTACTTTGATAACAGGAATATGAAAAAATTGATTTAACAAATATTTTGACAGGTCTAGTTCCGAGCCACGAAGAGTAAACGTTAAAGATACTCAGGTGATGGAAATTGACTTACAGGACACATTTGCGGTTTTGAAAATTAAAATTTACAAATGGGCATATATTTTGCTGGATTATTTTACATGTATTTTTTAAAAAAAAAATTAAATTTATATTAATAATTACAGTTCAAATTCAGCGCAGAACTATCCGAATGCAATTTGGGAACATTTCTTTAGAAGCCTCATATAGCAGCTTACATACCAGCGGATTTAGATTTACATACAACTCAAATGGTCTGGCTAACCTTTTTGGTGACTGATGCTTCAAAGAACTTACACTGCTGTGATCGTTAGCCCCGTTTTGTGTGAAGTGAACGTTTTTGTCCTGGGAGGCGCATGTGATACATTCCCTTCTGGATGGTGAGATTTATCGTCGACCTACATGCGGGGGATTGCCCTTCGCAGGTATCTCCTAGGTTCGAGTCCCGACGGCGGCAGGATTTTCGACACTAGCTTTTCAGCTAGGTCGAATTCAGTCGCTGTTTGGAGGAGAATGCTAGCGGCCGACTGCTCTGGTCAGTAGTTTTCCGTGCTTTCTCCGATCAACACCATGCGAATGCCAGAGCAATACCCTAACAAACGGGCCACGGACCGCGCGCGGTCTTTTTCTTCCCCTTCCTTGTCTCTCCTCACCCCTTACACACACACACACCCACACACACTAACATGCACCACACTAGCATTAATGCCGTGAGACCAGTCGGGAGTTTAGAGCTTGCCCCGGCTGGGGCGGTGCTCTGTTGGTGAAAGATACCTGGTTGAGGGAAAACCCCGCTAGTTGACGGTAAGTCGGCGCCGGATCTCGCCATCCAGCGGGGAAAAGATCATCGCCACCTCCCCAGGATAAACACGCACTACACTTACGGGACTAATGACCTCTGTAGTTGACGCGCCCGGAATCACGATCAATCAATTCACAGTTATCTCCCTAGCGGGGCACCGTCTCAGACAAGAGAAGCTCTGAGCTCCTGACCTATGCGATAGGCACGTTGGTGCGTATCTGTGCAAGGGAGACGATAGAATTCGAGGTAGGAGGGAAGTATAACGAGAACCTCAGGACCTCTCGATTGCTGCCGAGACAGCAGGAACAGCAGCTCTAAACTAAGTCAATCGGTACGTTTGTGGTATAATCCTTTCCGCCTCAAGTACGGTGAACAGTCATGAATGCTTGATAATTATGTAATGCTTTTTAAAATGTTGGGTTATTTCAATCTACGTAACATATGCTTCATGACTAGTATACTTACTGCGCAATGCCTAGCTAGAATACTTTAGGTTTGGCAATATATACACCAGCATCTTTTTCAAAGAAGTATGATTGTATTCCTATGATTATTGTATTCCTATGATTGATCTGCCGGAACTTTAATACTTACTTAGAAGGTAAATAAACATGGTAAACGGAATGCCTGACAGAAGACATTAAAACTATGCTTGGACGCCATGACGACTTCACAGTTAACCTTACTAGTACTAATAAGGATTTACATTTTTCATTTTTTAAAACTATAGAATGAAAAAACTTTATGTTGGTATGTGGGTAATTGTTAGTGTGTCAAATATCCTTCAACAAGAATATTAAAAACTTTTTTTTATTTCCCAAGTTTCAATTTAAAAACATGTCTAGTGGGAGACCGCCTGGAGTTCTCTCAGCATTTGGGATTGCAGAAGAGACTTCGACTTAGCAGTGATTTAAAAAATATCTTGAAATTCGCTGTGCATTGGTGTTAAAGCGCATTTCGCTGATTAATTTTGCTTCTATACTTGATTGTTTACATTAAATCTTGCTTTCGAGTTTGTCATGATACAAACACTAGTTTCTAATGCCAAGTTTGTCTGATACAATGTTGCATGTGATTGAATAACGAAAATGTCGAAATGAAAGAGTAAAAAAATTGATTTTGAGCATGTAGAAAAAGTTAGACGTAAAACATTGGACGCCATCATAAACAAAATTAATTTATTTTGACGGAAGCAGATATTATAATGCATCATTAATTTCCAAGAAGTTCATTAAAATAATTCAAAAGATGAAAGTTTTTTTTACAAATTATCAATTTGCTGAGAGTAAAATTAGGAATTTATTATTTACAATTTCATTTTGCAGAATCATACCAGGAACATGCAACAATTATCCGAATTTCCAGGAGATGTACCAAAAAATAGCTAAGTCACCGAGAGCCGAGATGTCCAAACCCTTGCAAAGTCTTTGTATACCACGTAGAAAAGTCCAGAGTGCGCAATCCAATCGTCGCCCCCAGAAAACTTATCACTTCGTACTACTCGTTCCTCGCTACCACTCGCCAGACGAACTCCAACCGCTGTCTCCCAGCCGCAGGGGAAGCGCTCGGTGACTGGCACTGGCATACGACTGTCGTCGGCGCTGCGAGTATTTGCTGAGTAGAGTCCCTAGATACAGAGAGTAGCGCAACCACCGACATTTAATATCCACTCACTCGACAATCCCGTCAGGCACCAATCAGGAACAGAAGGAAATTATAACATATGGTGACATTATGAAGATTTTCAAGAATATAAATATTGGTTTGGGGTCGAGTCATGGTTTTCAACATACGAAATATTACACAGTTATTCTTGACAACTGGACATAAAATGGCGGGATCGGTGGAACAATGGAATGCGCTACTCTCTGTATCTAGGGACTTTATTGTTCAGGCGTGACGAGCGCCTCCGGTCTGCCTCTGGCGAACTCTCTCGGGTGGCAGCCGAAGCCTCCCCTGGCTCCGACTTCTAGCGACTTCTAGCGTCTTTTAAGCGGTCGAGAGCGACCTCGACAAAATTCTTATTCCTTAACAGTCAAATACCAACGCAACTTCGGTACTCGGAGAACACCCTCCGGAGGAATCATGGCCGCAGGTGGGCATATAGAGTCCAGAAGGGGACCATGAATTCCCCCTGTCAGTTTGCCTAGGTTCCGGTGGTACTTACGCCGATAGTATAAAAATAATTACAGTGAGGGGACAGGAAGAGGGCCCGAAGTTGCGCAGACCTTAGTTCGGATGGCCTCCTGTTGGGCTCTTGGCTTCGTGGTAGTGACCCGGTACTCTGGGCATAGAGGAGAAACTTGTTCCCGGCTCATTGTGAGTGGAGCATTGATTCGACTGCGACACTGGCCTGAAAAGCCGGTAGCCCAGGGCTGACAAGGCGGCCCGACCCAAGCATTGAATAGGACGGTTGCCAAGAGTGTAAACTGCGTTCTGGCGGGACACAGACACCAACTTGCCGGTGTACTCGTACGTCGGCGGGAGGTGCTAACAGTGGCTAATACTCAGATTCCCATCCCGGGATGAAGTCCCCCTGGTAAAAGCAAGTGCGAGAAAGGCGCTTGACAGACACCCACCCGGAGAAAACTGATTTAGTGTGTGCTTCAACGCTGCACCCCAGAATAAAATGCAATACAACTGAAGGATTTTTTCTATTTAATAATTAATAATCCATATGTTTAACAATATAGTACACTCATTTTATGGATATTTGTTTTAAATATTTTGAGAGGTATGGCAAGTGCATGCAAATTTTTGAACACTTTCTATGCTTGCGAGCATGTCTCCGGGAACACAGACGGTAATTTCTTATTTTTTGAAAAAATAGTTTAATATTCATTATCTTGCCCGGCTTCTACAACTGTTATGTACATCAACAGATACCAAGATAAGATTTTAACGTGTTTATGGGAGGGTCTGGCAGTAAAGACGGGTTATCTTTGTGATCAAACGGTTTCAGACGAGCGACTGACGCACGTTTCAATCAACCTTCAATATTTTCATCAAAACTTATCCTCAATTGTCTTTCCGACTTGGAAAGATAGTCTCGTGACGTGTCGTGAAATGTCAAATACAGATTTGTGTCTTTTTTCTTTTTCATTGGCTTTACTCAAGCGAAAAAAAAAAGTTAAAAGGAAACGGCGTTAGTCCAAGGATTGGTATAAAATGAGAACCCGCTTCACTCGTGAACGGGAACTCAACGTTCTATGCGATACGGAATCAAAAGACTACACGAACTTCATTAGAATAGGCCAACAGAGTTTTGATTTTTCACTGAAGCTAGTACAACCCAAAATAAAGAGGAAAAATACAAATATGCTTGAAGAGATTCCCACAACTCAGAGACGTTCAATCACATTCAGTTATCTAGCTTCTTGCATGGTTTTGGAAGGCCTGAAATTCACGAGCGCCATTGCTTCTTAGATTGTGGAACTCATCATAACGAAAACTTGCTAAGCAATTATCGAGGCATTGGAAGATCGTTGGTAGCCGGCGAGTGACCTAAACAATGCTTGATCAAAATGGGTCTAGACGGTCCAGTACCCTCGTCAACCACTTGAGCCATTCAAACGTTCTCTCAATCTCCGCCAACTCTTAGCTCATGCGTCAAGTGGGTTGCTTGATGGTCAATAATGCTTGATTCAAGCCATTGAATCAAATGATTGACCATCTAGGGTCTCCTTAAGAGGACGCCGAAGTTTGCTCGAAGCGATTACGCAAGGCAACGGTTTCAATGTTTTTGTAAACATCCGAAAAGCGTTGAAAGACGGGTTCAGGAATGTTCTGATAATAAAAGTCCTTAAAAATGAAACAGTGACTCCTTACCTAAACAAACCTATGTGTGCTGACCTGGAGAGCCAAGGTTACGAAGACTTAAGAGTCGTAGCTGCCTCGTGCCTGAACGGTTGCGGTTTCGAATCCCGCCCGGGGCATGGATGTTTGTATGTGTCCGTAGACCGTTACTGTCGCCCCCCCCCAATTACAGCGGTCGCTATTTACTTTATTAGTTGAAAAGCGACCATAGTCCATTAACTTCCAAACTCCCCAATTGGGGACGACATACCTTTCGCATTGTTGCGTGGTATTGTGTTCTTTAATTTCCGAATTTTATTTCTTCAGTTGCAGGAAACATCCTAAACCAAACATATAATAATCAAGTTTTTTCATTCCCAAATGCCTGATGTAGATTTAGCTGTGATCATTACATTACCATTTACAAAAGTGCAAATGTTAAACACCAATTTTCTATTGGTAAGCAAAGGATGAAAGTAACATTTTTCTTCGGAGTCCGTTGTGACCCCTCTTAGCATTGCACGTCCGCTCAATATCATGGCATTAGGAAGGTTAACCGCGCAGCTTCTGAGAGGTCTATGTGTGTGTGTGTGTATGTGTGTGTGTGGGGGGGAGGGAGGTGCAAGTCGAAGGTCACGGGGCGCCGAAGTGCTCTCCCGGCGCCACTCCGCTCGCCGCAGCGTCTCCCGATACCCGCGCGCTCTCAGCGGTCCTCCTCTCGGCGCGCGCTGACGCAATTACGGCGCCCCAGATAGCGCCCGCTCGCACGCGCGTGGCCCGCGGCTAATGAAGTGCACGCGGAGCGCCGCCGCCGCCGCCGCCGCCGCTACCCTCTGTCAATTGTCAGGCGTTCACATGAGGTTTCGCGGGGCTGCCGATATATGATTGTCTACGGGTGGGCCAGAAGTGGCTCAGGGCATCAACTGTGCCTCTGACCGGGAGGTCCTAGGTTCGAGTCCCAACAGTGGCAGGATTTTCGACACTGTCTTGTCAGCTAGGTCCAATTCAGTCGCTGTCTGAAGGAAAATTCCGATCGTTAATTTTACGTGGTTTCGCCGATCAACAACAGGCGAATGCCGGAGCAGTGCCATAACAAACGATCCACGGAACACGCGCGATTTTTTCTTCCTCTTCCTTGTCCTATTCTCAGCCCTTACTTACACTTTAACATTCACTACACTACCACACACGCCGGGAGCCCGGTCGGGAGCTTAGAGCTTGCGCTGGCTGGGGGATGTTCTTCTGGTGGGAGAAAAATCCCTCTCGCAAGTGATCTCAAGACATGTGGTAATGTATATCTAATGAGAGAGCAAGGGGCAAAGATCGCGCGCGAAGCTACCTATGAAAACAGTTCGTTCCCAAATGCTTCTTTAAGCAGTGGTTAAATTCTACTCTGGAATAGAAATCGATCGTCAGAACTCTGACACTTTGACCTCACGATCAACGACTCAACAGAGGCCATGATGTTGTCGCGGAGCAATCACAGCCAGTTATTCTATTTTTACCCAAATGCAGTTGATGTAGACTCGCGGATTATTGTAGCTCAGGATCAACTGAATATTCTCAGAGAGGCAAACTGATTACACCTTGTGTTTTTCAATTAAAATAAGAAGTCGAATAGCGGTGTTGAGACCAGGAGACTTTCGTGAACAATGTCTCTAATGATTATGAAATAATCATATTACTACACAATAGAGTTTAATATTCGTGCAATGATAAGCATATATTAAAGAAATGAAAACGAATATTCTTAGAAATAAAAAATATTAAATCATTTATTTCAATAATATTATTTGCACTCTTCATTTTATACACATTCATACTAGAAGTGTTAATGTGTTAATAGAAACATATTGATATTAAAATATTGATCTTTAAATTCTATTAAACTCATGTTTGAATAAATTTCTTGTTAGAAATCCAACGGTGGCAATTGAAACTGTCATTGAAATTTCATTTGACACTGATTCACATATTTTACCACTGAAATGACTAATTGGATAATTTGGAGATGAATCAATCGATATGCAGGCACTTGAAAACACAAAAAGTGATTAAAATTAATTTCCGTGTCGCAGCAGTCGTTTGCAGGCAGCGTCTCGGCGCTCCCCTTCTGCCTTCTCTCTCCCTCAGGAGGAGCCAAGAGGCCATCGCGCGCGCACGAGGAGCCGCAGTTCGTGCCGCCTCCGCACAGAGCGCGCTGGCGTCGGAGCAACGTCGTCGCCGCCGCTGCCGACGCGCTGAATTGCGCTAATTATCATTTTTCATCGGAGTTACGGCGGCGGCGTCGCCCCGTTGCGCGCTCTCGACGGGACCCGCCGGGGCTCCGCAAATGAGGGGGCCGCGAAAGGCACAAGGGGTGGGGGAGGGGGACAGGAGGGCGGGGCGAGAGGTCCTCCGCGGCCGGAGGGAAGGACGCCGAGGGACCGAACTGCTGACCGGCTCGTCCGCGCCCTCGTTACCCTCCAGTATTCACCGCCATCCGCTCCCACCCGCCCCCGCCCACTCTTCATCTCCGCGCGTCGCGGGGGGGGGGTGAGGGGTGCGCGACGGAAGGGGAAGCGTTCAGCGCGTCAACACGTCGACGAGGTCATCAGCGTGAATTTTCTCCCGCCCGCAGCCTCCCGTTGCCCCTCTTCCCCCCGCTCTCGCTTGGAATTTCCGTTTTAATCAGAGCTTGTTATTAAAGAGTCCTTGTTTCTGGCGCTGCGCCGCCTCCGTTAGCGCGCCTCTTCCAACCTGCCTGCGTCGCCTTCGCGACGCGACGCTCTACTCTTCCTCCCGTGGCTCGTCTACCTCCGTCTCGCAAGCCCCGCCCCTCCCTCTGGCTCCCTCCGCGCTCTCCGGGCCTCATCTTGACCGACTGAAGCGCTCCTCTCGTCTGATTGAGAAGTTTCAAGTGCTTCATTATGAAGTCAAAGTCGGTCTCCCCGGCGCGGCGCGGCGGCCCGCGTCTAACCGCCCCCTCTCTTTCGTAGTTCGTTCTCGGGCCGCACCTGCGTAGCCGGGCTGCGCGCGCGGTCTAACAAGGAATGGAAATAGCGCGCGCGTCGGCGCGGCGAGGCCGGGGGTTCCCGGACTGGGTCGGACGCGACGCCGGGCTTCGGCGGAATGTGACGCAATTAAGCCTGTGAGAGGCTTTGGCGGCGGCGAGTGGGGCTCAAGAGGCGGCGGATCGAAAATTTGCGGTCCTTCTCGCCTCGACGGACTTTCAAGGGCTGCGGCGAGACTGGGTAACTCGTTTGGGTATGCAACCTTCCTGGTGGCAGGAAGTTGTCTTCTGGCGATGTCTCTGACCTCTGTCGGGGATGCTGTCCGTGGGTCCGGATCTCTGGATGTTTTCTGTGGATGTAACTTAGAAAATGAGGATTCAAATGAGGTTAGTAAGTGAAGGTTCAAGTTTCATCGATAACATTTATTTTTGAAGAAACAGCATTAAATTACTTCACGACAGAAATACATCAGAATGAATAAATATTCTAAAAAACTTTATTCAATTACGTGGATACATTTTTGTATGGGTTTTAGTAAACATGCAGCATGAAAGGGTTGAAAACATCTTTTGGCACCAGGGGATTTATTAAATAAGCACAGCATTTAAAAATGAACGAAGGACATTTTGTTGATAAGAAAAATCATAACGTACGAATGTATATACTATCTCCAGAAATATTTATAAATATTAATTGATGTCGGCCAAGTAATAAGGCAGCACAGGCCTACGTTTATGTTTTAAACACATTGTTTCCCACTGTTGAAGAACAATTTGGGGATGGCGATTGCATCTTTCAACACGATCGGGCACCTGTTCATACTGCACGACCTGTGGCAGAGTGGTTACAAGAATGAAATCTCTGGATTTTTTGTGAATGAAAAGTTAATTTAAGATCTTGTAAATGTTAACTCTATATACAGATATGAAACTTGGATGATTAAAAATATGAAACAGGAAAATAACTTAGTACAAAATTAACAAATTTGCTGTCAAGGTTTCTGTTAATACCTTTTTAAACAAAGAAATTTTATGAATTATATGTAATTTAATAATGTCCATAAATTACATGAAATTTTATGATTAGTGTAGGTTAAATAGGCAAAACATATTTAACCTATATAATTTCACGAAAATTTCAAGAAACTTTTAAGAAAGAATTTAACATATTATTGTTCAGATCTGAAGCAAAAATTGCATGCAGAAAAAAGTTTGGAGCAGCCTGGATTTAACATGTATAACATTTTCATCTTCTTGTACAGATCTTGTACAGACTGTGTTTGAAGATTATTCATGACGAGTGAAATTTGCTCATCCGCCTTCGGAACAGCTAAACCCCAAATGTCCCTGTGAATGAGAGATTAGTAGTTTCGGAATGACTGCGGCCGCTGCTTCGTGGCCTGCTGACCTTGCGGGTGTTGCGGTCGGTTTGAGAACTCCGAAGCTAGTTCATCCTCGGAGAGTTCCTTGTAGACCGCGGAAGGTGGGCCGAGATGAAGCGAACGGCGTCCTGTCCCATACGACTAAATGCCCTTGTACACGAGCTTTGCGTTGACGCGCGTTAATTTACGCGCGTCGAACAATAACACTGAATCCTATGCAAAACAATACACGAGCGCTTTAGCCTTTCCGCATAAGATACAATGTTAATCTATGACGCACGTTACTTAACGAGACTCAAGGCCGCGTCAACGCAACGCTCGTGTGACATAGATCTAAGAGAGGATTCGAAGGTGCCTGTTGGTGATCGAAGTAAGATGCTGCGGTCTCCAAATTTCCACGATCATAACATTTTGATAATTTCGGAAAGTTGCTTAATAGTGAAACATAGGTGAATATGGGTAAATATCACTTCAATGAATATTACTACCATTGTGTGTCTGTAAACTGCACAGCAGGGATAGTTGTGGCTATGTACACTGTGCGATTCAAGTATCAAGACACGGTGGTGGTGGTGTTATGGTCGTGGTCGTTGTAGGTTACAGTGCTTGTTGTGAATAGCAGACTGTATATAATTTAAGGCGAAGCCGATATACACTGCAGCTTACATCCTCTGGTTGCTACTTACATTGGAGAACCACTGGTGATGGATTGATTAAAGATGTACGTGTCACCAGTCCCGCGTTCCTGAAAATGTTCATTCAAGTGCTGTCATCGCCACAAATTAATTGAGAGGCATATAGAATGAATGCATAGAATTAAATCAAAGGTTGTCATACAAATAAATTACACCGGTAAAATTACCGATAATGCTAATGCCTTGAAAGAACTATATAGCATTGTGTCAAATAAGCATACACATGAAGTTATTATATTTTGAATTGAGCTATTAAAATTGTTGAAATTAAAGTTGTTTACACAAGTAAAATGAAGACTCCGAATATAGATGAACATTGAGGCTGTTGTAGTCGTAGATAATTATTACACTGATTGTTACAAACGCTTGTGCATTGACACATTGATGATCAGCTATTGTTGTCCTGATGGGAGCTCAATTGAAGGTCGCCCAGCCGGACGAGCGTGGTGGAGGCTGTCACACGTGGCGGCCACCTCGTCTACGTAGCAGATCAGATAATACATCATGTGTTGCAGTCTCGTGGGATTACTAACATACCACTGGCGTTACACGCTGATCACTTGCTGTACTGGAGAAATACTGGCATGCAGCGAATTATGAGCTCAATCAAATGTGCAGAGTGTAAATGTTGCGAGCAGAAAGATAGCACCATATTGTGTAATATGTTAACTGAAGTTTTAGATGATACACACAGTTACTTGATCAACCATAAGCACATGGAAAGATATTGTCAAAGCAGAAGCATGGCACTATTGCGTAGAACATTAAGAATTGACTTCTGTACTGTGCAGAAATATTGGGCCACAGTATGAATGTACAAAATCACTGTTATGTATGGCGATGCGAAACACGTATTGCGTAACACTTGAGAATGCAGTTCATGGTTCAAGCGTACAACGGTTCGCTTAAAAATGTTAAAAGTTCCATACAGCGTAGTTGATGGCACTGACTAGTTCGTCGTATGACATTGAACTATAAAGAAAAACTAAAAGTTATATTGTACACGCGTAGGTATAATACGTAGCAATGTGAAGAGAAAGTGAGTGAGTGACGCACACGTCTGTAGCTTGTGGCGTCCGGCTCTGCACTGATCTTCGTGCCGCGCGCAGCGTGGCAGGTCAGGCAGGTTTGCCGCCGAAAAGTGCAGCAACCAATAGGCGCACGTGTTTATATAATAAGGAAGTTGTAACTTGAATTGTTATTTAAACAAACTATATGGAAATGTGAATTATTACCATGTGCGGTACCATGTGCGGTTTGTGCAGTTAACCTTTTAGTGAGTGAGTTACTGCGCAGGATTTGAGTACGTAGCGGGCAATTCTGAGTGTGAGGCAACTTCGGCGGTGTAACGGAAACAGCCGTTCTGAGAATCGTAATTCGTTGACAACGAGCTTTAGTAGTTGAATAAATACAAAATGAAAGTTTATACAAATAGCTTATTGTAATGAGATGCGCATAAATTAGTTTCATTAATTGTGATAACTTGCGTGCTCGAACAGTCGTGTTTTTCATGGAGGGGGCTTGCACCCCTTGGTTTTGCGTGGCACTACCACAGCACAGGCCTACGTTTATGTTTTAAACACATTGTTTCCCACTGTTGAAGAACAATTTGGGGATGGCGATTGCATCTTTCAACACGATCGGGCACCTGTTCATACTGCACGACCTGTGGCAGAGTGGTTACAAGACAATGTCATCCCTGTATTGGATTGGCCTGCACAAAGTCCTGATTTGAATCCTATCGAACACTTTTGGGATGTTTTGGAACGCCGACTTCGCGCCAGGTCTCACCGACCTACATCGATACCTCTCCTCCGTGCAGCATTCCGTGAAGAACGGGCTGCCATTCCCCAAGAAACCATCCAGCATGTGATTGAAAGTATACCTGCGAGAATGGAAGCTGTCATCAAGGCTAAGGGTGGGTCAACACCCTATTGAATTCCAGCATTACCGATGGAGGGCACCACCAACTGGTAAGTCACTTTCCGCCACGTGCCGAGATACGGTTGATCACTTAGTGTATACTTATTGTGTCCTGGGTTATTTGCTTCGTTAACGTGCTCAAACCGAAGCAGAACGTAATAGATACATTGTTATCGTGAAAATTCCAAACTGCGCCTGAAAGAGTGGCCCAAGCAGACCCTCACGCCAAACTAAGTGGAAATTATTGGAAGTTAATTGTTATATTATTAGTTCGCCTAGATAATTGGAAGGTTAACTGTGAGTTTACGTACCTACATATCTCATGCTAATTTGTTTTTTAGTATAAAGGAGTCTACTTTTTAAATTCTATATAAAATTGTTGCTTCGTATAAAACTCGTATTCGAAAAACATACTCTCAGTTAACTGAATTCACGGTATATAACAGGGAGAGGTGAAAGATCTTTCCGGAAAAATGAAATTGTACCTGGTGGGCCGGCCCTGGCTCGGATGGAGCAACCAGTTACGTTTCATAGACCGTAATCTTGGTATATAAGCCCTTGTTGGTCATTCTGTAGTATTTTGTGAGGTTTAGTTATTCTGGGTCCATCCATTCCGTAACATACGAATTTCGAAAAGTATAAAAAATTAAATTTACTATTGTAGGATACGTTATGGTAGGGGAAACTCTTTGAAAGTAACATACACATTTCAATAATGTTTCATTATCAATTTGCTAAAGTTATGTGGTATTTCAAATAAAGCATGTCAGTTTACCCCCATACACCCTACCATACATAAGTCTCTCTCTCTTTCTCCGGACAGTTCTCTACTACATCTTCATACACGGACGGTCTTTGTAACGCTGGACACTCGACTCGTAAATTTATGCGTAAACTCTACTACTTTTAACTGCTATACCTTTAGGTATATTTACAGAGAAGGGACGATGTTCACCAATTGCATTCTACATTCTGTGAAACATGTTTCTGTTGTTAACCTACTACCTGCTGATCAGTATCCTTGTCAATATTTTGATCGATTTCAGTTCGTCCTCAGCTGTTTTTGTATTCGTTCAAGTGCTTGGAAAAGAATCCAAACAGTGCCACCGGAAAGTTTTGCTCTGCTTTAGCTCCCATTTGAGAGTCCCATCGATCAGATTAATGGTCGCATGCTGCGTGACGTATTTGTTCTAATCGGCTTACGATGCCCACCACAATGAGCGGAGTAGTGAACATGCTCGATTTTAACCTGTAATGCTTCTCTCTACTCCATATACACCCGTTTTATGCACGGACAATCCGCGACAACGGCACCCATTGGGAGACGGGTAAACACGATTGATTCTACGCACGATGTGATAATTACATTACACTAAGTGATAATACAGTTGTATTGTACGTGGTTATCGTGAAGAAATACACTTGGGTAAGAGATGTTGTGTAAGGGGGCACTTAACATTTCTATTAAAATTTTGGATTATAAATTTATTTTTGAATGGAGGCAATTATCGATTTTTTTATGAGATATTATCGTACAGTTGTTTAACATCCACAACTCGAATTTAAACGTTTTAAAATATGAATAAGACAAATTTACACGTTATATTGTCTTGTAAATGCAGCCATCTACGCTGCGTTCATTAGCTGCAAATTTTAGAAAGAAAATTAATTAATTTTGAGAAACAATATATGTTATCTGCAAAATAGAACAAATTTATTTATGAAAAACGTACGTCTTGAAATGCTCTGTGAGTTTGCGCAGGTTATGTTTTATTCCTTAATTCTGAATAAAATATACTCTAGATACAGTAAACACGGACACAGCTAAATTATAGTTATAATGAACTGAAGTCACTGGTACCGACCCACGTACACAACAAACAAGCGCAGAAAGATCCGTTTTCAGTGAAGTCTCAACATCGGTTAATACTTAGTAAATAGTAAAGTAAACTTAGTAAAATTACACAAATTCATTACACTAAGGTTTTGTAGGTAGAGGATGTCGTGAGTGGTTTTGTTATCACTGATAGTGAAAAATATTGGAGAATCATGCCACTGAGGGAATTGATTCAGCTGATTAAAAAGGCAAAACAAGACAAAAGGCACGTGTGCCATTTTCGTATTTCAATAAGTAAGTGTCATATTGGTAACTTTTTTCTCACATTGAAAGGGTCATTGATTAACCAAAATAAAATGTTGATTGTTAAAAGGAAATATACGAGTATACCGCAGGGAGTACGTTACTAGCGTTTTTAATTGTCATCACTGTTGGCACATTGGCATAAAAAATGATTCAAATTTGACGCCGTGGCGGGAGACTGGTAATTAATAACAACCTTTGGCCTTAATTACCAGCTCAGAATTTGCATTTTAAACGTACCGCGTCGGACTTATAAAAATTCCCTCCAAAACCGCGTGCTATCTGCGAAGAGAGCGAATATATAAAATTCTTCGTCTTCTTTGCCTTTCGACGTCTTTGCATTGGACCTGGCGGGCCTACTTCTTAGTTCATCTCCCTTTGCCAGGTGGCACCTCCTACCGGGCTCCGCCACAAAGCACTCGTGTACATAAAATATTTATTAGACACACTAGATGCCGTTTTTAACCTATGACAGCATTGTCGCCAAATTCAAACGCAAATTCAAACGCCCAATTCACTTTACAGCAGTTGATTCGTCCAGGGAATAAGTTTTAAGTGAGCTTGCATTAACGTCCCATGAGAACAGGTTAAGCTCTCAAAGTTGGTACTAGTGTCGCCCTGCTCTGCTCCCGCCCAAAAGTAACCGCTTTTGCGCGCGAGCGAGCAACAAAGCGTCTAAACGCAACTTGTTGCAGAGAAAATTAACAAAAGGGAGGTTTCTTGCAATGAGAACCAGGTGAAAATGTGAACGATTTATTCAATGGTTGCTTATTTCTTCATATTATCTTCTAATAAGAGGGGTACATTTTGTATTTCCAGAGATCAAGCGACCAGAATGTTCGTTTCTCCATAACCCAATTCATAGCTCTCCCAATCTGAATCTGAACATGAAGCTACCTCGCTGCCTTAAGGCTAAATGTACCGAAAAAAACTTGTAGGAAAATTCAATAGATCGCAGCACCATCAGCAGGAATTTACTTTACCGATAACGTCTGAACAAATGGTCCGATTTTCGATCTGTAAACGGCATTTGACTCCTGTTTATAATATAATTTACGCTACGAAGCCCTTTTTCCAAAAAAACTAGCAGAAACTCGATTTTTAACATTTTTCTCGTACTTCCGGGAACAATTTCAAAAATGTGGGCTTATAGCGCGATGGCGACACGCTTCCAGAATCCAACGCCGTGTCAAACATGCAAATCGGATAAATAGGAGCGACGGTAAGTGAAATTTCGAAAAACACCTCACCCCACTCCCCCTTCCCCTTCCACGCCGCCGGGACATTGTTGGCCGGCGGCGCGGTCAAGCCGGCACGGGCGAGCCGGGCGGCGGCCGCCGCGACGCGGCGACGGGCAAGAAGGCTGAACTTTTGGGGGCAGCAAGCCAGACACCCCGTCACTTCGTTGATGCTTCCGTCACTTCGCATCTCAAGATATTTTTTCCCCACATATGAAACTAGTGATGCTGTAATAGGGGTAAACGGTCTCGTATCATCTTTAATAGTAGTATAAAACTATTACCTTATTCACATATTCCATCTTCCTTCGAATACCATCATAAGAATGTCTGAGGTATCACTCAAAACACCGATCCCGCTTTGGTGCTGATTTCAAAAAGAAAAAATCGAACTAATTGCGTAAATATCACCCATATTCCATCTCCTCACATCGTATTTTAGATATATTGTACTTCTAAGATCTTCCATTACCATTTCACTACCGGAAAAAACAAGCGGAGATAACGCAAGAGCTCTTTTATCCTACGATTCGATTTATCATTTCAAAACGGCGTTTGTCACCTTGATAGAATTCACCTGGTTAATCCTTTTTCCAGTAAAATAACCGAATCGAATTTTTAAAACGTTTTCGTACTTTAGGACAAATTGCACATACTTTCTCATAGTAATCTAATATCTTTGGTCTGGGCCAGTTTTACCATCTTTCCCCATCTTCTGACATCTTGCTGACATCTATCGCCGCCCAAAATACATTTTTTGAACTTTTCTCATTTTTCAGCTTCTTAATGGTAGATACGAAATATTACTTTTAGTATATTAAAGAAGAGTAAAACTTCGTCCTATATAGGAATTTTCATTGATAAATTTGGATCCGCTCTTAAGAAAATGGCGTTTAAGCGTTACTGTAAATGCGAAAATGGAAGCTTCGGAATTTTCACAAGAATCTTTCGAGTTTTCGAACAACTTCATTTGGTGACATTTAAAGCACTTCTACTCACAAATGTAATAATGTATAAAATTTCTGGAAAAGTGAATATTAATGGCCTGAAAGACACTTAAAAATACATTTATTTATTTTTTGAAAAATCAAAAAATACAGCCAAATTAATTTTATGTTAACTTAAAGAATGCAAATAGCATTCGTACGAAAAGTTTGAAGAAACAATTTGAGAAAATGGCGTTTGAACATTTGTGCAAATTCGGAAGTTTCAGTTCATTTTCACAGAAAACATCTGAGTTGTCGAGGAACTTTTAAGACATAATGTAAAGCACATGTACTCGTAAATGTAATAGTAGGGAGTTTTTGCACCCTCGAACGTTACGTACTATCGATCTTCTGCTCATTCGCAGTGCAAGTTTCGCATCACTTTGGTGCATCTGCGCATGCGCAAAAGATCGATAGTACTTAACGTTCGAGGTGGCAAAAGTTCCCTAATATGAACAAATCGCCGTTAAAGAAAATATTTACTAAATGAAAGGCTAGTCAAAGAATTACATTTTTGTAAGTTTTGAAAAAACAAAGGAATAGAGCAATATGGCTTTTATGTCATCTCAGAGTACATTAGGTACTATCCTTTCCAAAAGTTTAAGGAAAAAAGTTGAAGTCGATTTTGAGAAAATCTTGTTCTTGTAATTTTTAAAAATTGCACAAATTGCCCTCAATATTGCGCGAAAACTACTAAAAATTTCAAAAAAATGTGCATGACCTTATTGAAAGAACTAAGTATGGAGAACAAATATAATTTTAAGGGAAAATCTCTATCTTCAATTTTGTAGTTGTAGGAAGACGCCGAAAAAAAATTCGAACTTTTGCAATTTTCCCAAAATCAGTCAGCAATGAAAATAAGAGCTATGCCACCTTGAGTGTATTTTACTTTATTCTTACAATTAATTTAAGGAAAGTATTTGGAGTAATTTTTGATTGATTGTTAGTGATTTTGGGCGCGTCAACTGCTTTGGTCATTAGTCCCGTAAGTGCAATGCATGTTTATTTCATCGTGAGGTGGAAGAGATGTTGCCCGCTATGCCGATGGCGAGATCCGGCGCTGACCTTCCGTCCACTAGCGGGGCTTCCCAACCAGGTATCTGCCACCAGCGGGGCACCACCCCAGCCGGGACAAGCTCTAAATCACCGACCGATTTACCTGTCGGCTTGCCGGGTTCTTTCTTAACAAGGTATCTCCCACCAGCAGTGCACGGCCCACAGCCGGGACAAGTTCCAATCCTCCCACTGGTCTCCCAGCATATATGGTAGTGTTGTGCAAGTTAGTGTGTGTGTGTGTGTGTGAAGATAGGACAAGGAAGAGGAAGGAAATATCGCGCGAGTTCCGTTTGTTAGGGTATTGCTCCGGCATTCGTATGATGTTGATCGGAGAAACTATGGAAAACTTCCAATCAGAGCAGCCGGTCGCTAGAATTTTCCTCCAGACATCGGTTGAATTCTACATCTAACTGACAAGCTAGTGTTGAAAAATCCTGCCACCGTCGGGACTCGAACCTAGCACCTCTCGGTCAGAGGCATTGCAGTGACATCAGTTGATGCACTGAGCCACCTATCCTGGTTGACATTTTTGAGAAAATGTTGAAAATGTCCCTGGGGCTTAGTAAAAAGTATCTCCAAAAATTAATGAATGTTTTTAAAAATCGCAGAACTTCGACTCAGACCAGATCGACAGGGGTTTATTCAGTTGAGCAAAAATTCTACACATAGTTTAGGCACTAGTGGTGTTCACATACGCCCAGACAGGCAGACACAGACAGATGGACGGACGAACGGACGTTAAAAAGTCAAAACACACATACACCCTTTCGGTATCACTCAGGGGACCCCAAAACGAGTACTTCCGTTAATATCTCGAAATAGATTTTCCGCAGCATTACATAACTTTGAGTAACTAACACGAGAAAGTAACTGGTGGTGCTACAGAATGGCACAGGACTTTCCCGTATTAGTTTTCAATTTCCTATAGTCTCAGCCAGCTATTCGGACTCTGTCGTAGTAAAATTTACTATTTTGTTGGCATGGGCTAGATTTATGGCCTTGCCCCATCTTGCCACCTGCCATTTAATGCACCCAACTTATTTTTTAGGTTTTCTCAATTATTCGGTTTCCTAATTGTAGATTCAAAATATTGCTTTTAGAGAAGACTGAAACCTTGTCCTTTACGACAATTTTCATTCATAAACTTGATACCGTTTTTAAGAAAAGGGTGTTTAAGCGTCTGTGGCAATGTGAAATATGAAGCCCTTTTTCACAGGAATCTTGAGAGTTTTTTTTTAAATTTATTTTAAGATATTTTAAGCTCTTCCATTCACAAATGCAATAATGTTTACAAATCGCTGCAAATGTGCATACAAGGCATGCGAAATATTTAAAAAATACATTTGTGTAAATTTTGAAGAAAAACAACAAAATAATACAACAAAACTTTTTTGTTTCCTTAGACAGTGCATTTCGCACTATACGTACAAAAACTTTGAACAAAAAATTTGGAACCTTTTCAGAAAAAATGGCGTTTGAGCGTTTCTGAAAATGCGAAATTTCGAGTTCATTTCCAAAAAAAATTTTTAGTTTTCGAAAAACTTTAAATGATATAATTTAAAGTACATGTGCTCATAAATCTAATAATGTGAACAAATCGCCGATAATGTAAATATAAACGACGTGACAGGCTATTCAAAAAGTTTCATTTGTGTTATTTTCGCAAAAACAAAAGAATAGAGCAAAATAGCGTTTATGTCATCTCTTAAAGTACATTTCGCAATATTCCTACCAATAGTTTAAAGGGAAAAAATGGAGCCGATTTTGAAAAAATCTTGCTTTGTTATCTTTTAAAGTTGCATATATTGCACACAAGATTGCGCCATAACTACAAAAATTGTTTTAAAAAAAATTCATGATCTTAATGAGAGAACTAATTATGTACAACAAATTTCTTAGAAAGGAAAAGTCTCTATCGTCAATATTGTAGTTGTAGGAAACGCCGAAAAAATTCAATCTTTTGCAATTTTCGAAAATTCAGTTATCAGTGAAATCGGACCTAAGCCATGTGTATTTTATTCAATTTTTACGAGAAATATAAAGAAAAAATTTGGAGCCATATTTGAGCAAATTTTTAAAATATCCGGGGGGGGGGGTTCGTGTAATGTATCTCCAAAAAGTAATGCACGTTTTTGAAAATTGCAGAGCTTCGAATGACAGTAGATCGACAGCTGTTTTTTGTTGTTGTTTTTTCCAGTTTGGAAAAATTTGTACGCAGTGTAAACGCTAGTGTTGTTCACATACACCAGAGACACTGACGGACGTTTTTCCGTCAATCAATTTTTCGGTATTCTGGCTACACCACGAGTTACAGGAAGTAATTTACTATACAACAACACGATTTATCCACATTTTCATTATAAGGACTCGGCTTTGAGAGTTTTCCTGCGCACGATATAACTTTCTCTTCGTATGAAGATTGAGAAGAGAGATAAAGTAAAATAAATGTTCACAATTTGAAATTCCATTAATAAAATATTAATTATATCGAATTTAAAAGTAACTACTTTTTCTGCCTACTGTTTTTTTATTTCTTTCTATCAGCAATGAAAACAAAGAGATGCACGTAGAAAACGCAGACACGAACAGAGAATCTTTGAAGCACTCTGTTCGAAATCTTTACGTGCAGCACATAGGAATGTCAGCAATTCTGAATTAGTATTAGACAAAATATGCTCATTGCAAAAATATAAACACATTTAAATAAAAACTATTTTTCAAAATTAATTAAATATATTTCCGGAAATAATTTCAAGAAAATTTGGTAATTTGTGAAAATACCTTAATAATTAGCAAATAATAAATATACTGTTAAGCAGATATTAAATGATCAGCAAAATATGTAAAATACGTAATACAGTACAAAATTTGTAACGAAAAATTTAAATATTTTGTTAGGATTGCAACAGTTCGCCTAAATTACAAAATGAGAACAGTAGACAAAACATATGTAATTACATTAGACCCGTACTTTAGCCATGAGATCGACAAGCAGTACCGCGAAACAGAATTTTGACGTTACTGAAGATCATTTTTTTACATGACTAGAGAAGTCTATTTATCCGATTTCAGTGTATGATATGGCGTTAGATTCAGGGTACATCTCGCCAGCGCGCTATTTTACCACTTTTTCAAATATGTCCGCAAGTATAAAAACATTTTAAAAATTCGATTCGGCTATTTTACTGGGAAAAGGATTAACCAGGTGAATTCTATCAAGGTGACAAACGCCGTTTTGAAATGATAAATCAAATCGTAGGATAAAAGAGCTCTTGCGTTATCTCCGCTTGTTTTTTCCGGTAGTGAAATGGTAATGGAAGATCTTAGAAGTACAATATATCTAAAATACGATGTGAGGAGATGGAATATGGGTGATATTTACGCAATTAGTTCGATTTTTTCTTTTTGAAATCAGCACCAAAGCGGGATCGGTGTTTTGAGTGATACCTCAGACATTCTTATGATGGTATTCGAAGGAAGATGGAATATGTGAATAAGGTAATAGTTTTATACTACTATTAAAGATGATACGAGACCGTTTACCCCTATTACAGCATCACTAGTTTCATATGTGGGGAAAAAATATCTTGAGATGCGAAGTGACGGAAGCATCAACGAAGTGACGGGGTGTCTGGCTTGCTGCCCCCAAAAGTTCAGCCTTCTTGCCCGTCGCCGCGTCGCGGCGGCCGCCGCCCGGCTCGCCCGTGCCGGCTTGACCGCGCCGCCGGCCAACAATGTCCCGGCGGCGTGGAAGGGGAAGGGGGAGTGGGGTGAGGTGTTTTTCGAAATTTCACTTACCGTCGCTCCTATTTATCCGATTTGCATGTTTGACACGGCGTTGGATTCTGGAAGCGTGTCGCCATCGCGCTATAAGCCCACATTTTTGAAATTGTTCCCGGAAGTACGAGAAAAATGTTAAAAATCGAGTTTCTGCTAGTTTTTTTGGAAAAAGGGCTTCGTAGCGTAAATTATATTATAAACAGGAGTCAAATGCCGTTTACAGATCGAAAATCGGACCATTTGTTCAGACGTAATCGGTAAAGTAAAATTCACTAAACTTGGTGCTGCCACGTGGTGGCGACAAATTGAACTAGTGTCGGTACATTTAGCCTTAACAACCACCTTGTCGCCTTATTGGGGAGGCAATTACGGCGGAAATGTGATTCGCAGCAGCAAATACAAGCAATATGAAACCTTGTTGGGTCAATCAATTTTAAGTGGTCCTGCACTGGTCGCTCGACCATCTCGAAAAAAATTCATATTTTGTACACAAATTTCCTTATGTTTTGGCTGTTCAAAACCATCTTCAACTTTTTTTTATTGTATCTGGTTTACAAATGGCGGACATTTTTGTTTCGCGCCGTGCGCCAGTTTTCGCGTTCGCAGACCTTTACTCTTTCTTAAATTGCTCAGCTCTCGGTTGTTCTAGCATTCTAGAATAAAAAGCATTCGATTCAGCATACTTTGGCCTGCAAATCGAAATATTATTTACCTATTTTATACGTTTTTATTTGGGAAATATTTGCAACCAAATCTATGGAACGCGAATGAACGAAATTCGATTTTCAGAGAGTAATTTTTCAAAGAAGGAATAGAATCTAAGCCTTAATTTTTTCTGTGCAAATTATAGTGCTTTTATTGCAAATTATATATTAGGCCACTTTTATGTATATTAATTATTAAGTATAATTAATTATTTTAAATCAATGTAGATTTTAGTTCAAAATAGCTTCAAAATAATGTGATTACTACTTGGCACAAAGTATCCTCAATGGGGAAATGAAGCCTTTATTTTCGTAAGTTTTCAACTTTTAAAAAAATACTTCAGGTTAAATCTAAAAGTTGTAATTTTTACTGAAGTTTGGTATGATAACGGTCTAGCATGTGTGCAATTTTCAGATTTTTATCTGGTCCCCCAACAGAGATATTACAGTTCAAAATTGAGAAAAAATCCAAAATTCCAATTTTCAAGAGGATGTAATTTTCAAGGGGTACGTTATATACCAATGATATTTTACAAAAAGTAACTATACTGTTGTGTGTAAAAGTACAGAAAAAATTAAGGCTTAGATTCTATTCCTTCTTTGAAAAATTACTCTCTGAAAATCGAATTTCGTTCATTCGCGTTCCATAGATTTGGTTGCAAATATTTCCCAAATAAAAACGTATAAAATAGGTAAATAATATTTCGATTTGCAGGCCAAAGTATGCTAAATCGAATGCTTTTTATTATAGAATGCTAGAACAACCGAGAGCTGAGCAATTTAAGAAAGAGTAAAGGTCTGCGAACGCGAAAACTGGCGCACGGCGCGAAACAAAAATGTCCGCCATTTGTAAACCAGATACAATAAAAAAAAGTTGAAGATGGTTTTGAACAGCCAAAACATAAGGAAATTTGTGTACAAAATATGAATTTTTTTCGAGATGGTCGAGCGACCAATTTATTAAATTCTGGACCACTTAAAATGGATTCACCCTAAACCATTGGTCATTTCTATAGCTCACTGGTTAGAGAAACTGGGCGTACACCAGGCAACCGGGGCCGAGTCTCGATCGGGGTTACAATGTTTTGAACATATTACTTGTTATTAGCGCAGATGGAAACTAGTGGTGCTACAGAATGGCACAGACTTTCCCGTATTAGTTTTACTATTTCCTTGGGTCTGGGCTAGCTTTTCGGAATTACCACAAACTCGTGCCAGCTGCCATCTATCGTCACCCAATGTATATTTTTTGACATTTTATTAATTTTTCGGTTTTCTAGAGGTATAGCGGAATTATTAATTTTAGATTATTAAAAAACACCAAATTCGTCCTAAATGGTAACTTTCTTTAAAAAATTTGGAGCCTTTTTCAAAAAACGGCTTTTAGGCGCTGCTAAAAATGCGAAATTTGAAGCTTTTTTTCACAGAAACGTTTTGAGTTCTCGAAACACTTCATTTCAAATCATTTGAAGCACTTTAACTCACGAATACAATAGTATTTACATTTTGCTGGAAATGTACTTATTAACGATGTGAAAGATCTTTCAAAAAATTACATTTATGTAATTTTTGCACAAACCAAAAGTACCCCAAATTGAACTTGCTGGAATTGCAATTTTTTCTGCCAAAAATTCTCCATTTTTTCGCGCAGCATTACATAACTTTCTCTATACTACGTATATTACTCCGTATATACGTACGTATACGGGAAAGTAAAAATAAATAATAAAACACTCACTTTAAAAATAAAAGGAAGGAATGTTATTTTATTGTTTACTTCTCCTGAAAAATATTTTTTGTCCTGGTTAAGTTTTTCTTCTGGGCATGTGATTATGAATCTCGATATTTCATTGTGCGTAATAATTGTTCATGCAGTTTATGTACATTTACTTTTAGTTGAATTTCCAGCTTTCGAAACATGCCGTATTTATTTAAAGCGAGTATCTACTACGTCAAACATTTGTACGCCTTACGTGTTCAGAGCAAATTACACATTTGCTGACACATTTTCTACATTCGTTTTAAGAGTTGACGAAAACCTGAAACATCGTGGAACCATGTCACTCTCCATAATTGAGGTAAGAGAGAAATTTGAGAATCATTCCACAGTTACTCTTAAAAAAACATTAAAATAAACCTACAAATATGCCTCAAAAATATGTTTAGTAATGTGTACAGAGCTATGTGGCAATTTCATTGCTGCACAAGTAATAGTCTCGAAGCAAATACTTGAATAATGATGTGGTGAGGTTTTACAATAAATCTTATAGCAGATTAATATCGTACTTATTTATCGTATCTGTCACAACTTAAATGATATTTAGCTTTTGATTACGTAACAACAATTTAAATTATAGTAAAAACGATTTAAAGAAGTTTTTAATTTGCATTAATTTAATGTAGAAGCAAATTTGGGGAACTTTTAAGTTGAAAAAAATATATTCAGGTAATGGGTGACCTATTTGGCGCAGCACAGTTCGAAGCCGAACCTAAAAAAAAAAAAAAAAAAAAAAAAAAAAAAAAAAAAAACGAGACAAGAGCGGTCCTTGTTCCGGGTGCAGCTCCCGAGTATTCCCTACGCGCTGGCGACGGTGGGCGTGGCAACATTAAGCGACAACGCGACGCAGGTGGATGTGGCGACGTCGGGGGTGGGGCTGGCGGCGCAGGGCGAAGGAGGCTGGCGGGCCAATAGAGTGAGTCGGAGTGGAACTTCGTTTGGCACAGGCAGAGACGGAAACGAGGAGAAAGCGGTTGTGGAGGCAGATGGTGAGACGGGAGCAGGTGTGGGGGCGACGGGTGGGCAGAGGCAGAAAGGGTGGAGTGGGGCCTAGTGTGTAGCAGCAGAAATAGAGGCAGGGGTGGAGACGATATTGTAGGTGTGTGCGGATGATAGAGCGGAGATGGATGTGGGGGCGAGGAAGGTGGGGTGAAGTGATGGAGGCAGCTACAGAAGGCCGGTGAGGGCAGGGAGAGGATGGAGGTGGAGGTTTGGGGGGGAGGGCGAGTATGGGGACGAGAGAGGAGCGATTTTGGAGGCGAGCGTAGGGCCGAGAGTGGCGGCGAGTGTGGGGACGAGAGTGGGGGCGAGTGTGGGGACGAGTGTGGGGACGAGTGTGGGGGCGAGTGTGGGGGCGAGTGTGGGGGCGCGTTTGGGTGGCGAGGGTTGGGGGAAGGAGGGGCGAGGGTGGGGACGACGGTGAGGGTGAGTTTGGGGACGAGGGTGGTAGCGCGGATAGGGCAGAGGTGGGGGGCGGAGGTGAGTGCAGATCCGCGCGTGGAGGCACGCGCGGGGACGGCTGGTCTCTGTGTGCCGGCGCGAGGGAGTCCCGGCTGGGAGCGGGGCGGGAGGAGGGTGCGGCTGGGGGCGCAATGCGACCTAGCTTTGTGCGCGCTGTCCATCAGGAGTCCAATTGACATCACGGGACTTGTCGCGTCCCCTGCCACTCGCTGCCCCAACCGCAGTCGCTCACCTATCCGCGTTTCCATTTAGCCAGCCCGCACACGTGCGCTGCAGTACGCCTCTGGCGCCTTTTCGTTGAATTCGTCAGTTTCGTTACTATCATCATTTATATCAACTTTTCACTTCTTCCTGCATCTATAAAAAATAACCAACTCTTTCTCTAGCTTCCTGATACTACTTGCGATCTCTGAATTTCTTGCTTTTCTTCATCGTTCTACCGTTCCTGTCTCTCTCATTGCCCATTTTTATTCCTCGTTCCTTATTCATACGTTTTTCTAGTTCATCTTTCACTCAATTCATGTATAATGTATAATTAAAACTACTACAGCATTACATTGCTTTTCAGTGTTACTCTTCCAGATATATCTTGTATGACCTTTTTCGTTTCTCATTGCATATCATTCAATTTCTTCCTTTCAGTTATTCATCATATCTTTTCCGTCTTCCGTTTCTCCCACCTTTACTTCCATTTCTCCGCGTATATTGTTGAAACACGCCAAACTCTACTCCACTGCCCCTACCTGTTGTCTCACTGCCTCTACCCTTTCATCCTCTTGAAACCCTCACGTGCTCTCCCGTGTCGCCACCACACAGTCCCTCGCGTCCTCGCAGCCAGGGCCAGCGCGACACGCTTTTATTCCGTTTTATAATTGCACTCGACATACTAGTCGTATTGACCGTGGGGCGCTGGGACCGCCACTGTCCGTTTGGACTGCTTTGCACGAGTTGTTTGGTACGAGTGCTGCATTTCTAATAGAAAACGCCCGCCCTCTTTCCGGCCGGCTTTGAACAATTATTGAGCGCCGGACCGGCGCCGTAATGTACATTAAAATTGTCATTACGCCGGCCGCCCGTGTTTTGTTTCGAGCCCGCGGGCGGACTTGATTAACGGGAGGGGCGGGGATGAAGAGTGGTGGCGCCGGTGGCTGCGTGGGAGGGGGCTGTGCACTCCGCGCATACAGACGAGCCCCTGACCGCTGCTCTCGCCCCGCCCTCACGCCCTCCCTCTCCGTGCTTGCCTGCGCTACTGGGCTCCGCTGCGAACACCCGGCGTCACACCATTGCCATCTCCGCTGCTCTTTATGTTGCCATCGACATCTCTGATGGGGTTACCTCTTTGTGATGTTGCTTAACTTAAGGACATCGTCACTACCAGTAACGCAGTCACCATAACTGTTGGTCATCGTCTAAGTCATCAATCGCTAATTCCTTCCCCCATATCCACCATCACAACCGTTACTATTACCACCACAATAACCGTGACCATTACCATAACCGGAACCATTACTATTAGTACCACCTTTAATTAGCATTACCCTCACCATTACCATTATCATTACCGCCATTATCTACCTTCACTTCCCACCATTACCATCACCTCCGCAATTACATTCTCCACAATTAAAATCACTATTACCATCTCCACCACAATTACCATCTCCAGCTACCATTACCAACACCACCATCATTACCAATACCACCACCATTACCAACATCACCACCACCACCATCTCCACCCTAACAACATAAATAACACGCCCACCACATCCGTTACGTTCATTTCCGGCTTCACATATGTGTACACATCAATCTCCTAATTCTGCAGTCGCCTTTGCACAGCCCGTTCTCACATTACCTCTTCCGCTTCCGTCTGTAGCGTCACTTCCGCCTCCACCATCCAATCGTTTCCACCGATGCCAACCCCACCACCACTGTTCTCGTTCTACTTCCGCAGGTTGTGCAAGTCGCAGTAAATTAATTCGCGGATTGTAGCTGCCTCCGCCTGCCGCCCAAAACGACCGTTAGCCCGCGTAGCGGCGGTTCCCAGGCAGAAATAACAGGCTGTGGGGAAAAGGACAGAAAATATGCGGATAATGGCAACTCGTTCCTAATATCTCGAAACCGACGAAATGCAGCGAACGAAGTAAGTGAGAAGAATGGTCGTCTTTTTTATGTACATTTTTTCTTAAAGTAACATATGTTTCGAAGACATCCATCAAGTGTACTAGACGTGAATGGATTGCTAGGACAATTCAGAAATGAATATTCACTGTGGTGCAAAGAGAAACGATGCGTCTTTTGATATATAGTGTATCCGGGCTCATGTTTCGACGATGATTGATTCGTATTTTGGAAATCAATTTTTAAATTTAAATACAATTAATAAAATTATCAATAAATATTAATGAAAAATTTAAAAAGCTGATAGATTAATACTGAAGTACATCAGAACAACGACGTGTTCTTGTACTTCAGGAATAAACTTTGGTCAAGAAATTAAGAAATATACGGCGATACATAATGTGTAATTTGTTTTTTTGTAATTTTTTTGTAATTTGTAATAAGACAGTACGAAAATATTGTTAAATTAATATTTTATTAGAACAATGCATGTAGAGAAAGACATTATTTAAAAAGAAAAGAGAGTCGTGACTTGTTTTGACAAGCAATTCTCATAGAAAAATTACCAACCGACACCTCATGTCACTGATGCTACAGCCATATCATTGTTGTCATTATTAAATAGAAACCGTTCATGAAAAAACATCCTCTTCATTTTCGTTATTTGCTAGTAAATATAAAAAAAGAGATGAACACCGGAGATCGAGCCAAGAATGGAAACAAAAGGGATGTCGATTTGGTAAACATTTGATGAGATGCCTTTGAGACACGAGCAGTGACGGATCGTATGTTGCAGGCAGAGAGGAGAGATTTGCTAAGTTATTAGAAACGTTTTTATTCGCGGCAAGGTACACATTGTAAACTGTGGGTCGAGACGCGAGTTTTTCTTAAGGAAATAGTTTTGCAGAAGTGAAATGCTAAGGGTACTGCGATCGTAAGAAGAAAATTTGTATTCAGACTTTTTCAAATACAATTTCTAATACAATAGTTAACCATTAAACAATTCGGACGCAACATGAACTTTTGATGGTATTTAAGTATGTAATTATTTACGCGTGTATATTTAACAGCAGCCAAAACAAGAATGAAGGTTCATGGTAAATGGTAGCCACAGACAACGGACAAGCTTGCAGTTTAACTCGTCAACAGGAAAGTATATTTCGGAAGAAATAAGAATTTGATATGTCAGAGGATATAATTGTTCAAGGCCCAAGAATGTTCCTAAATTTAAGATAGATTTAAAATGAAAGAAATTGTTTTTTTAAGTTAGTTGATGGCCATCAAAAGTTAATTGTTAACATGAAAAGATAATTATTAATATCAAAAAGGGAATTGTTAATGTAAAAAGGGAGACTAATTAATATATAAAAAGGAGTTATCAAAATTAAATACTTTATGAAAGAAAAGATCATTGAATAAAGAACACGGCCGACACCTCATGTCACTGATGCTACAGCCATATCATTGTTGTCATAATTAAATAGAAACCGTTCATGAAAAAACATCCTCTTCATTTTCGTTATTTGCTAGTAAATATAAAAAAAATTATCCAACCGAAACCTTGTACAAGCAGTGTTTTTCAGCCCACGATACCCGGAGGAGAGCCTTGAGAGTGCAAATATTGTAATGTCACGAAAACGGCCGGGGACGTATTACTGAGCTAGCCACCCAAATTATATTGCGTCCATAAATCACGTCGAATTTAAGGTAAATAAATAGATAATTGTTTGAGAGAAAGTCAGGAACCATTACATGGGTTTAGTTAAGTGATAAATAATTAATGTAGTAAAAATAAGATAGCAAGGGATCGAGGAAACATTACAATATGCAAACTTGTATACATAAGGATACTCAGTTTTGTTGCTTATTAATATTTTGTAAGAATCATTGATTAGTATCACAATAATTTTATCAGGAAACCATATTTTTACTTAAATCTCGTAGATAATATCGCTTCAAGTGCATTTCTTTTCCCGAATCTTCGATAATGTTATATTCTTAATATCTATCTTTGGAAGTAAATATCCTTGTAACACACAGCGTATTATAATTTTTACTTTCCCGTATAGTATTAGGAAAGTTATGTAATGCTGCGGATTCTCGGCAGAAAAACTACTATTACAGAGCCCTGCTAACGAAAAAGTGGATAAATCCAGTTACTAAATTAAGAAAAACAATCTCCCTAACACGTGGTACAGCCAGAAATCCTGGTTTGTGGGTTCTTGATACCAAATAACCAATTGAAAGCAAAACGTCTGTCCCGTCAGTCTTTCTGTGAACAATTTCCGTCCGTCTGTCTGTGAAACCGTTCAGCTGATTTTCTCAAAAACTGATACTCCTTGATCGATCTGACTGATCTCGTGGTCCCTTGAATTTGAAACTGATATTTTAATTTTGAGGGGGTACTTTACATGAAGCTCATGGGACATTTTTGTAACGAGTCAGAATGTCACGGAACATATATTTATTCAAAAGGTATTCTTCTGTGGGCACGGCCGCCTGGGGCTGATATATGTAGCACCAAGGCAACAGATAGATTGCTTAAGAAGAGGAAAATCAACAACCAGAAGGAGAATGAACGTCTTATTGAACGGAGGGTGACATATGGTCTGGTGGACGATTAAAAAGTTTTATGGAATGAGAGACGTTCAGTCATAAGTAAGGACTGAGTTATTTGATTGCCGAATGTATGTCTTGGAGGAGCTGGAAGATTTGGGAAATACGAAAGGTGTTTGACGACTTGTGCACGTGAGCAGGAAGACGTATATTGAAAATACGAACAGACTGTAAAGTTCTTCCTTAGTTGTTTGTGTAAAGTTTTTTTAAATTTTTGTTATTATTGTTTAATTTCCAGTTATTGTAATAAATATTATCATTTTATTTTGAAAATTTGGAATTGTTTCTTGGTCAATAGAGTAAAACGGTAAGTTGCCATTTTTCAGATCAGCGGCGTATGCCGTTGAATCCTCGACCCTTTTAAATTAAAATGTGATGATTATATTTTTTAATGAAATTAATTCAATAAAGGGCAAACAAAAATTAGAACCTACACAATTTTCGTTTTAAAAAATGGCTCCAAATTTTTCTTTAAATTTCTTGTAAGATTAGAGTACAATATTCTTATTAAGGTGGCATAGATCCGATTTTCACTGGATAACTCTGAATTTTCGAAAATTGTGGAAGTTTGAATTTTATTCGGTGTCTTCTTCCAACTACAAAATTGCAGATAAGATATTTTTTTCTTCGAATAAAATTTGTTCATCATAGTGAGTCCTTTCATTACGGTCATTGTACATTCTTTTGAAAATGTTAGTAGTTTTCGCGCAATACTGCATGCAATATGTACAATTTAAAAAATATAAAAACACGATTTTCTCAAAACGGCTCCAAATGTTTTTGTTAAACTTTTGGTAGAGACGGTGCTAAAGGTACTCTATTATATGACACACACTCCATATTGCTGTATTCTTTTGTTTTTTCTTCAAAAATTGCATAAATGTAATTTGTTTTACTTGTCTCTCACGTCGTTAATATTTACATTAGCGGCAATTTGTTGGCATTATTATATTAATTAGTACAGGTGCTTTAAATAAAGTGTAGAAAAGTTTCTGAAAACCCAACCGTTTTGTGTGAAATCTAGCTGAAAATTTAGCATTTTCAGAAACCCTCAAACGACATTTTCTCACAAATGGCTTCCAATTTTTTCTTCAAAGTTTTGGACCGGATAGGCTGTCTTGTGGCTCAGAGTAAAGTCGCTCGCCTTTCACCAATGAGGTCTCGGTTCGATTACAGTCGATTCTCATGTGAAATTTGTTCCGTTAAAACGAGTTCGGCTGCTTCAGAAAGGCTAGTCCAACTTTGTGAAGTGTCCTACACCTTATCCCTGTTAGCACATTTTGCTCGGCGCGGACAAGTTCCTGCGACTTCCGCCCACCTGGGCACTCTTTGGAGTGCTTCCCGCTAAATTATGGGAGTTCCATGCTAGACCAGGGTGTCATGGGGGCGCCAATTCCAAAATTCGCGCGTCCCACTTAAAAAAAAAATCCATCATCAATCAATCAATCCATCAATCAATCAATGAAATGGAATGAAGACATTAATTTAATCATTGTTTCCCCGCGCCTGGATGCATGTGACAGTTCTTCCGCCGCCCTGCCAGGTTGCAATCAGCTACCCTCGCCGCCGACACCGGTGACGTCACTACATCACCACCGTCACCGCCGCCACCAACACCATCGCGCCGTCGCGCCCGTATCTCTCCCCCCGCCTACGTCCGCCCCCCGCCGCCAGCTAGCCGGCTGCCCGCCCCTCTGCGCCCTGCCCGGGGTCTGAACCCGGGGCAGCGCCAGAGCATGCGCGGACAGCGGGCGACACAGCTGGTGGAGTGTGGGCCAAGCGGAAGGAGCTATGGTGGACCGGGAGCATGAAGCATCCACGGCGGTGAAGGGCATTTTTCACGATTTCTGCATTTGAGATCCTCTACTGGACAGCGGTGTGATTTGTAGGAGCGGTGGTGCTGTGACAGTGGTGTGGTTCGACAACCCGGCCATGTGTGCCTCGTAACCTTTCAATGTTACATTCATTTGGTTTTTGCTTGCTGTGTTAGTCAGGTAGCATCGCTTGGTCAGTGTGTGCCTTTAATTTTGTGTTTCGCAACACTGCAAGAGTTTTGTGAAATTGTTAAAGTTTTTTTTTGTATTCTTTGACAATCCCCTTCCTTATTCCTTCCCAATTCTTGCCGCTGCGTAGTGAGGCAGGGGCGCGCGGTGTGAGGAGCGTACGCGGAGATGCTACCTGGCGGTCCTCTTGATAACTGACAGACGAGACGAGGCACAAATATATATGCACCATGTGAATACAGAGAGCGCTGGAGATAATTGAAGTAATGAAGGATAACTCCGTCTTGCGCTCAACGCCCAAAGGCTTAGAGACGCATTGCGTATACGAAGCAACACATTTTTTAAAAAAGATAGTGTAATTGCACTCTTAAATACGAAGTAAAGTTAATTTTCAGGTATTTTTTCTTTTCTTCAAAAATTACACCAAAGTTTTTTTTGAAAGGTCTCTCACATCTTTAAAATGCACATTGCCAACAATTTGTAAACATTCATATATTTGTGTGTGTAAGTGCATCAAATGATTTGAAATTAATCTTATTGAAAACTCAAAAAGTTTCTGTGAAAAAGAGCTTCAAATTTCGTATTTTTATTAGCGCATAAACGTCAGTTTCTTAAAAACAGCTACAAATGTTTAAAAGCAAATTGCCATTTAGGACGAGGTTTTTGTGTTTTTTAGTATTCTAAAATTAATATTTCCGTTTCGAGGAAACCGAAAAATTGAGAATATGTAAAAAAAAGTTCTTTGGGCGGCGATAGATGGCAGCTGGTTTTCTCAAAGAAATGTATTTATCAAAACTACGTCTTCAAATAAGGTCATGCTTAATTTTTTGAGAATACGAATAGTTTTTCTATAATTTCTTGACAGACATAATAATCCGCTGCAAATTTACTGCGCTTCAGACAGCCGGATGCGTCGTAAATTAGAATTTACAATTTTGTCTCTTATTTCTTTGTTCGTTTCTTAGATTCGATGTTTTATTGTACATTTACACATTAATCTTTTAGAAATTATTTATTTTAAAATATTTGAAATAAAAATTGCTAGTTTTTAAGGGAGTATCGACAATGCAGGGAATGCAACAACGGAATTCCGTTTCTAGGTGACGAATTTCTGTGAATTACATGTCATTTATATGACTTGATGGAGCTGTATGAAAAGAAGTTATAATTGTCAAATTTATGTAGATATTTAGTTTTTGCACCAAATGCTGTACATCATTTGTAATGAGTAAAGCATTTGTTGCATGATTTAGAATACTCTTCTCTAATCATGGCCCTAAGATACGCATTTCTATATTGTCCAGGGTATTAATCTTCTTTTTTCAATACAAGTTTACAAAACCTTTGTATTATATATTTATGCAGTTGTAGAATTGACATAGTTCTGACAACACTGCGATGGAAACAGCGTGTTGTTTGCTTCTTGGTTGAATTGAACGTTTTCAAATGATAGCCAAGATGTTAATGGCGCAGAAAGTGGAATATTTCAATACTACGTAGATGTTTCCAAAACGCGGGTACGAACGTGCTGTTGTAACACCACTGGTTAGAATACCAAATAATTTAAGTAATTTGTACTATACACTACAATTTATTTAATTCAAGGATTTACAGCTGAGTGACAAACACAAGAGTTATTCACGAAGTAAATATCAGAATCTTCTTTCAATCTGAGGTTTGAAAAATATCCTGTGTCGGCCAGTGTTGCCAGACGTGAGCCAGATCTTGTTATTTGTACCAGGATTTTAATGAGAATACCATGTACCAGGATGATGACATCTTATTACGCTTAAATACCAGGATTTTAAGTCTGCGGTAATTGATGATGTATGATTTAAGATTCCTATAACAATTTTTTAATTCAATAATTTAACACGAACACCAATATTACAAGTAACTGTGATATTGGTGAAAATACTGCCGTAAAAACATTAAGTGTGACATAGGATGGTATTTTTCCAGCACATGCTATAGGAGAAAAAGATCTAACGTCTTAGTCTTCCATTTATGGTGGAAAGATTTTTTCTTTCCACCAAGCTTCCATCGTCTCGTGTACTATTTCAGTAGTATACCTTTCCGTTGCGGCTCTCACACGCAACCAATATTTATAAATGATGTCTCTAAAGAAAGAGAATTTTACTTTGACTTTAAAAATATGAAGGATTTTTTTAAACAACGTATCTAAATATTTAAGTAAAATGCAACCCGCAGTAAGTGCCTATGTTTTCGAATCTCTATCGTCAAATAACTCCTAAACAAAGCATTTTAGGGCCTTACAAATTGAAATTTTGAGGTCAAAGGCTTCAAAGAAACGTTCTTCATAGCATAATTACAAGATGAGACATTCTTGTACATTCAATTAAATTTTCGGTTCGGTGCTTCGATATTACCAAAACCACCTGAATTTTTCAGCTCTTGTTGCTGGTATACTTGGGTTTTTATTTCTTGTAGCGTGGGGGCGTGTCTTCACGATGGAATATCTCACGGTATTTCACGTCGTTTTCGATCGTGCCGCTAAGAGTAGCATGATCGCAACTGTATCGAGCAGTGCTGCGATCATGCGACTCCTAGCGGCACACTCGAGAACGAAGAGAAACACCGTAAGATATTCCATCGTGATTACACCCCCCCACGCGCCAAGAAATAAAAATCCAAGTATAGTCATCTTTGTGACGACGCTTAGAAGGCTTAGATTCCTCCATCTTATATTTACGTTTTCTGTATACACCGTGTTTTGTGCAGTCTGAGGAGGTTTATTTGCATAATCATTAATTTAAGATTTGCTCTCCAGCAACATCTAGAAGTACTATTATAGTTGATTTATATACGTGAAGATGTTTCTTATGCGTGTGGTGAAACCATTCAATTAACGTTTTGCCGTTGTCTACAAGTGCTATGTGCCTAATTGTGGAGGGATATGGGTGTACTGTGAAGAGTGAAGACTGTGTTTGTGTTTTACTTGTACCAATATTTTTGTTACCAGCAGTGATTGCATCAAATTTTCATGTCAGCGGGTTCAGACACGTAGCTTTTTCAAAAGTAAAAAAGCTAATATTTTTTGTGACTATTACGAAAAGCTAAAATTTAATTGTCAGAGAACATTGAATAGTTAGTTTAAATTTTGTCTTTGTGGAAGTGTTGTGAATTGTTCCAAGAAAACTCTTCACAATACTGAATAAATCTTTATTGATATTGTTTAAAATCATCGATTGCATTTTTTTATTTGATGTTGTGTTAGTACATTGCAAGTTACCTTTATACAGTTTAAACAAATAAACACGTTTCGTTAACAAATTTCCCTCTTAGAATGAAATGAAAAGATAAGGATGAGTGTGGGGTTTGATATGCGAGAATTCTCGCATGGGTACGCGGAGATAGTAGGGGAAACTTGTGCTATGGCACAACAGAAGGAACAATCTATTTAAATTTCCTGAAGTAAAATAGCTTGAACTAAATGAAAAAAAATCAAGACGTGTTAGCCTACAATGCTACATGAATTAATTTAAAAAAACAATTACATTTAAAATTATTGAAAGAATAGTGCAAGTCACTGGACAACTGCCAACGATCGCAGTTCAAACGCACGATTTAAATGTGGTGGTATCTGGAAGTATGTAATGTGTACCAATGCCCAGCTGCAACCTCGTATTGTAAATAAAACACTGTTTGATATTAAACTTAAGGTGTCGGTTAGTTAAGATATTCAATACGGTGATTCTGTTCTCCCTAAAAAAGGCGTTTAATAGTTATAATGATTTATCAAATATCTTCAAGAATAAACAAAAATAAACTACATTCATTGAAATATTTAAAATCTGTAGCTTTACTTACGAAATTTTGAACGGCAGCAAAAATTACAAAAAAATTGTATTTTATGAAAGTTATAGACATGAACAAATTTTCAGCACCATTTCCTTAAAACATGATATTCAGAATGCGACCTTTTCCATACACTTTTTTAATTAAACTTCAAAGTTTCAAAAATACAAGTCAGTTACAAATGTCTTGATTTTTCTTTATTTTTATCCTATTTTTAAAGAGAGTACCGAAATGTGAGTGTGCTCGAAACCTACTACATTCAATGATGACCACTAACAAATACACAAATCATTAGAGTTTTAATATAACTAAATTAATTCTACTGTATTAGTTGTGTATTAGTTGATTTTTCGAGTTCTACGAGAGTCATTCCTAGTAATAAGTTAAACACAGATCGTTGACAATTTATAACCATTACCATGTTAATATCTCTGGACGCAGTAATTTCGAAGGTAAATGCAGTAATGCGAAACTGGGAAAACATAAACAATTAATCAAACTCAACCGCAACTCAATCAACCCAACACCTTGGCGTGGTTGACGCCGCCAGAAAAGGCGCGAACAGGCTGCGGGAGCGACAGCAGCGCGGGGCCGCCTCCGCTCCCCGCGCGATTAGTGCGGATATTGTGGAAACTTGGAGCAGCGCGCGCTGCTTAGCATATCCCTATACCCGCGCCGCGCCCCTCGGTATAATTAGAGGGCGCGAAGCTGCGTCAGGAGGCGACCGCCCGCGCCGCACCGCCCGCGCGCTACGACCGCTCCGCCTCCGCCCCCCTCCCCGCCCCACTCCTCCCCCGTCGCCCCCGCCGGCGCGCCCCCGCGGGAGCGCAAGTTCCGGAACATGTCGCCGTGCCGCTCGCGCCGCAACTTGCCTGCGGCTGAGACGGTGCGGCGAGAGGTTTGCCGACGGACTGGGGGAGGTGGAGTTCGCGATGATTGAGGTGTTTACGGGCCCGGAATATCATTTGATGATGTAGTAAGAGGAGGAGGCAGAAGCGTGAAATATACTTCGATTTAGTTAGAGCTTCATTTGACAGCTCATCAGCTATTACGATGTCATCGTATTGGGATGGCGGTTGTCTCCTAACTTGATGACACCGTAACAGCTGATTTACATCAACTGACGTTCTGTTTAAATCTTAGAAGGGTCGCTGACACAAAGATGAGACGATGATTGGGATGCGTTCAAACTAAAAACGCGCAGCTAATGATAAATGATGGTAAAATGTATGACTTGTTATGCTGCCGCAACTTGCCTGCGGCTGAGTCGGTACGGTGAGAGGTTTGCCAAAGAAGTGGGGAGTGGGTGAGTGTGCGATGATTAATGTCTTTATGGGCCCAGAATATCATTTGGTGATGTAGTAACAGGAGAAGGGAAAAGCATAGAATAGAAGGTTCACTGACTGATGATGATGCGATGATTGGGGGTGTGATCAATCTAAAAACGCACAGGTAATGAGAGATAAAAGTAAAATGTGTGACTTGTTGTGGAGCTGAAAGTTGTCGGAGGATGAGACGGTGTATGGGGGGTTGCCGAAGGATGAGTAGGGGACAAAGATAGGATTTGAGATGATTAAGATGTTTATCAGGTCAGATTATTATTAGTCGCTGGAGTAAGAACAGGAAGAAAAAGGTATGGGTACAACTTGGAAGAGGAAGGTCAGTTGATCGAGATGATGTGACAAAAGATATGTGGTGAAATTGAGAAGTTTCTGAGAAAATGCGTTTCTGCAAAAGCGTTATTTTGAGCTATTTTCACAGAGCAATGTTGAGCTTTCGAGAACCTTTCTGAAGAAAACAAGAAAAACAATTGGGGCCATTCATTATTGCAACCTGTGTACCTGGAATGCATTTTCTTTTCCTGATGAGATTTTCTTTCATTTGTGCCACGGCATCGGTTTCTCTGGAATTTAGATTTGGAGCCTTTAATGTTTTATGTTAGCTATGAGGGCGTCCGCAGTGTTTATAATTATTATAGCAGAAAGGTTGATTGAGTATTTAGTGTTTGCGGGTGAATAAACTACTATGTTCATTAATCCCGTAAATGTATCTTCAGTTGTGTAGTAATGTATTTAATGTATTTATGCATTTAATGTATGTGTAGGGGGAGAAGAGGGATCAAAGGAAAAGAGAGGTAAAGAGCTTGCTCATCGTCCGTGGCTCGTTAGCCAAGATTCTGCTCCGGCATTTTGCATATTATTGACGGCAGAAATGACGGAAAATTATGACCTATTTCAGAAGTAGGCCGCTAGAATTCTCCTCCATATAATAGCCGCGTTTGACCTAGGGTCGAAAATACGCCATAATCGTGACTCAAACTCGACTAGCAACCCTTCTGGAGCAACGCCAATGCTGTCACTGAGTCATCGAACACAGTATGAATTTGACGACGTTTTCTTGAGTGTCATAGAGTGCAGTGGAAGAAGCGGCTATGGCGTTATTAGCTATGGAAAATCTACCTACATGCCTCCATACCTACCTACTTTTGCAAAGAGAGGTGGTTATTGTTGCTGTTCAGTAAGAAGTGGATGGAATCAGATAGCAATTCGTCACACTCAAAATATCGTGAAACAGCGAAATTTGTTGAAACCGCTAGAAACAAGTTATTTACAAATTTGGCAAATGAAGAACTGTGCGTTCTAAAAAGACTAAATATGCCAATTGCTTCCTTGGAAATGCTCTGTCAGGTGATTGACGCAATCTCTACATTTTAATATTTGAGATAAATTCAATTATTATTCACTCAAACATTCTAATTAGGTACCTCCTTTGACAATACTCACCCATTTGTATTCATTCACACACATATGCGTACACTGATTTACGCGCAGACTTTATAGTAACACCTGGAACAGCAATGAAACATTAAAATCAACGCGTTGAAAGCCACGAGAAACTGTAGTTTTTCAATTAACTCACTAATTTACCTTGACCACGCTTCCTGAAACGTAGAATTTTGCCCAGTTCCAAACATGTGAGATTACAAGCGGAAGGCTAAATGTAGGTGCTTCAGTCGTCGTACTCGGTAAGAATTAGAAAATTATCGAAGGTGAATGTGACAGCGAAGAACACATTTTTTCCCTTCACAACAATGCTAAAAAGCTATAAACACTATAGACTAGGGATGCTACATTGCAGCAATAGCAGTTAGAGATGAGTCTTTAAATATAACATTCATTTTAATTATGAAATGCTACAAATAACATAGAATTTAGGAAGTTATATACGATCTCCAATGAACGTTTTCTAGAAGCAAGTAGAAAAATGACACAAACACGTTGATTAAAGTAACAGTAACGTAAATTAAAACTTAAAGATAACTTAAGCCTTTAAAATTACATATCCTCATCCACATGGCTCCATATATGATATCAAAACGATCGCAGCTCGTATTCGAACCAGTTCCTCCACAAAATTTCGCGAACGAATTCAGAGCCGACTAATGAGTTCCTCGTACATTTATCCGAGGCCTCTCCTCAAAGAGCCAAACTTCTAGAGTGTTCGCACTTTTCTGGAGATTCTGGTTAAAGCCTTTTTTTCGTGGCGTTTAAGAGATTGTAGGCGTTGAATGACAGCCACCGTGGGGCCATCCACACCGCCTCCGCTGCCTTCGCTCCCTCGCACCCTCCTCCCTCCGCAGCCTGCCTCTTCGAGTGCCGCAGAGTCTGCCTTTCTAGCAGCTCTCTGCGCCCACCCGCAGCCTCCTCCGCTCGCCGCGCAGTGGGTCGAAACGACTGGGAAAACGGACAGGGAGATGTTTTCTCAGAGCAAGGTGCGAAACGATTTTTTTAAAAGTGGGACATGAGTAGGCAATTTAAATACACTCATCATCATAAAAAAAGCTGCTCCCCGAAGGACCCTACCGATACGCTTCAAACTCGGTGGGTATTTTGCACACCATTAGATAAGCCAATGATTTCGTTTTCGCGGTCTGCCGCGAATTGCGGGATTGGTGGCAGGTGCGTGACGTCGCGCCCACCTGTCTAGATAAGAGGGATTCAAACGGCCCTGCCCGCCATTGCGACATCGGATATCGTCGCCAGAGCGTTACCTGCGCGTACACTATGCCTAGGCGACGCCTTCGACAGTCAGTTGTCCAGTTAGACGCTTTCGAGAATGTCCGCATCGTTGGTGCGTGGGAGGCTGGTTGGTCCTGTCGCCGTACTGCGCGCCACACCAGTCGTACGGACACCACCATCGTCCGCTATTGGCGGCAATGGATTGAGGAAGGCATGCATACATGCAGGATCTGGAAGTCCGCCACGCATCAAGAGGAGGGAGGACCGACGGATTGTCCGCCACGCGCGAACAGACCCAACGGCAACGATATTCAGCGGGTTTTGCTGCCTGCACTGTTACATCCTGTAAGTGCCGATACCATTGGCAGGCGGTTGCACAATGCAGGGCTCGCCGCACGCCGACCGTTACGACGCCTGCCACTCACACCGCAGCAACGTCGCTACAGACTCGCTTTGTGTCGGGAACGACGGACCTTGGGTCACGCAGATTGGGAACGGGTCATCTTCAGAGACTAGTCCCGCTTCTGCCTTGATGGCGACGAACACCGGATCGTGTGTGGAGGTGCAGTGAGGGAGCGCCACGAGAAGCGGTTTGTGGTATACGATCACACGTCCCACCAGCCTGGTGATTGTATGGGGTGAGATATCCCATGTTGCCCGTTCAGTGATAGTGTTCCTCGGAGGCACCGTGACAGCCGCACGGTACGTTCAGGAGATCCTGTAACCGCTGTCTCTGCCGTTCGTGAACGCCTATGCGTATGCCCTATTTCAATAGGGCAACCCTCGTCTGTATACCGCAGCCATCTCCTGAGCATGCCTTGCAGCCGTGGATACTCTGCCATGGCCAACCGCATTGCCAGACCTCTCATCGATCGAGAATGTTTGGGGTGCTATGGAGGATCCCACCCCTACCCACCAATCTGCAAGAACTGCGCGCTCAGGTGCAAGCTGCGGGGGATGGTCTAACACTGGACAACATTCGAGACCTGTACAACATGCCGCGACGTCTGGATGCGTGTGTTCGCCAACATGGCGGCCCCACGCCATACCAACATGTACCGTCTGTCGCCATACACAGCAATACATGTTGGTCCTACCAATATGAAAGTGTGATCATTTTGTACCTCTACCTGCCTGCCAACAATGAATGCAATCCTCCTCGTCCTTCTAGGTGCAGCTTTTTTTATGACGATGAGTGTAGATACGATGGTTCCCACCGCCAGCACTCGCGCAGGGTTGTGAGTTTGAATTTCAGGAAAGGCAAGAATGTTTTGATTTTTCATCTTGAGGTAGAAGGTAAAAGCAAACCTCCTATTTCGTATTATCACAATTATTATTCACTGTATAATTTCATTTTGCTTTATCAGTTACTTTTTATGTAGTATTTATTTATTTATGTACAATTTAATACGATTATCAAAATAAAATTATTTTCTTGGGGAGTTGGGGGCAGCTTCATTAACTTTCCTTAGGCAGAGCAAAATATCACAGTGTTTCCTCAGTGGTGTAGAAACTTGATGAAAAATTCAAACAACTTTGAAATGATGATGAAAAATCCAGTAATTTCAGATAATAGTTCATGAAGTGAAGTCAAGGATCCCTAGTTGCCAAACGTAAGGGGCTAGCACAAATTAATTTGTTTTGCTTTCGTGAACTGACGTTTATTTTAATTGTTAATGAAGAGTAGGTACTTCACTGGGAATACATTTTTTGACCCTCAAAATTAAGTAAAAATATTCCATTTCATTCATTTCTAAACATTCATTTCCATCTTGTTTAGTTTCATGATTAAATATGTAACTAATTCAAAATCGTTAATTATAAAATTATATACGTTTTGACGTAGCAGGACATGGTATACGTTAGCTATCAATCGTTTGGTTGCACGTGGCGTGGTATTCATCAAGGAAAATGTTCTCCAATATGCGCATGTGTTTGTAAGTGCCGGGTGATCAGGCAAAATTATCTGATGGTTGAAATGTTCACTGGACCATTTACACAGTGGTGTCAGTCGGAAAGAGAAGAGTTTTAACTTGATTTATAGCAAAGTGTCTTACGACTCCATTTAGAGTAAATTATATTTAAAAATAAATTTATTATGGAGAAAGAATTTTTAAAGAAAAATAATAGAATTATTGCAGTTTCGTGAAAATTGAACCAATAAGGTAAAATATTTTACCCTTTGTTCGACCAATCAGAGAAAAATTGTGCGTGTGCATGTGCAATTGTGCTAAGTATAGAATATTTTCCTCTGGTTGAACCCTGGCATGTTATATGTACACTCTTATACCATATTATTATTGTAAGTACATTTTTGTATAAAACATTACAATTTTTATTCGCCGAATTATAATAATTAAAATTATATTTTATTACAACCTAATAATAGTATATTATGAAACGATGATTTAATTTTAAATATATTAATGCACAAATAAATTATATTGATACGAGTAAGGAACGATATAGAAACATAAACTTCATGCAATAAATTAATAACCACTAATATCAAGTTCATACAGTATTTTTCTTTGGCTAACAATACACTATGATTTAAACTTGCATTGAACTGGCATGCAGGATTCAACTGAAGCCACGTATCGGACAGTAAATAATATATCCCAAGTGGCATCAGTTAATCATAAGCATAGTCCGATTTCAAATTAACACAAAACGAGTCAGTTAGGATAGTCAAGTTAGGATTCCATTTATTAAAGAAATGTCATCAAGGTTATCTGTCCTTATTTCGTGTCAGTTTAACAATTGGGGGCATACCCATTGGGGGTCTCAGTATTCTCATTTTCTTTTGAGTTTTGGAAACGGGAAAGGGATGTATGTACTCGACTGCCAACTCTCACATGACATCGTGACACACTGATATACACAATACAACGAAATCCTTAATATATAAATCTGACCAATGATTAATTACGTCTAACTGTTTCTCTGAGATTCTAACTTCTAAACTTCTCTGTGTTTTGTCAGATACCTATATTATAATGTAAGTGTATAATATTTTATTATAATTTATTATAATTACAATCGTACTTTTACGAAATGAAGGTGTTAATAATATAGAAATACACGTAAAAAATGAGTCGAGAGCACCATTATGTTTAAATTCTTGACGTGCACGTACTTTGGCTCATTTCGAACCAGTGTGCAGCGGCGCGCCGGCGCCCGAGGGGCTGTCTTATCTGCCGCGTCCTCGACATTAACCTCGCTCTCCCGGCGCCCCCGCCCCCTCCTTATCCCGCTCCCCCCACCCCGCGCCCGCGCCCCTGGCCCCGCCACCACGCCGTACTCCGCGCGCTTGTCAGCTCGCCGTAAAATCTCTTTAAGCCGCTTTGTCGATCTCGGGGATAAAAGGTGTCAGTTTTGTTTATACCCAGTTTCTTCCTCGTCATCCCGCGGGGGACGTCGGTTTTCTTTGCGGAGAGGGCAAAGTGGCGCGGCGCTGGGGGCGGAGGGGGCGCGCGAGGCGGCGAGCGCGCGCTGGGGTGGGGAGCACCGCTTTGGGGAAGGTGGAGTGACAGGCGGGGGAAACGCAGTGGCGAATACTGCGTATCTTCGATGATAAAGTTTTTCTAGTTGCACCATTTATATAACACACACACACACACACGCATATAATATATATATAACATATATGTTATAAATATAAACAATAAGTTATTTGTCGCAGAACGAAAAGGCTTCTCTAATAAACACCGTACAGTAGACTCATTGTCACCCGATAAACTTCCCAAAGTTTGCGGTGAGATTTTGTCAAAATATCTTACCAAATTGACAATTGTTAAATTTGGCACTATCACATACTTAATATGTTTTAATGTTATCACTTAAAACATTCTTAATATAATCTATTATGTATTTTTACATTCACCACCAAACGTGTATGTCTTGCATAAAATAGCATGCTGCATGCAATTTACTCTGTCCGTTTACTGCCAATGCCTCCAAACTGCTCCGAGAAACCTCTCGGGAAATCGACATCCTGAGCCCTTGGCTGGCCCTTATCTTTCCAGTAGGAGAGCCTGCAACGAACGCACGCTGCGTGGACGCCGGAGAGTGTCAGCGGTTTTTCTGCGTTGCCGCCTCTTCAGAGAGAGCTGATGCGTTGCCGAGCGAGCGATTTAAAACAGATCTCAACAGAACAGATAATACACCAGTTTGAAAATGTAGGTCACTGAAAAAGAATGTGGCATATAGTATTTTTTAATATTTATTTTGACAGATTTTTGTTCTCGTAATTTTCTCGGGCTACCGCCGGTAGCCCACACTATACGCCACTGTGGAAACGATGCGCAGTTCCGTCACCGCCGCGGAGGTGACGATTGTGGTAGTGAGGCGTCGGGGGTAGAGAGAAGGATCGTGACGGGCACAGTGATGTTGACGGAGTCAGCTCGTGGAGGATAGGGCGGGAAGGCGCTTTGCGTCTGAGGCTTTAAGTTGCTCTCTGGGTAGTCTCCCGAGAGATGCAGCTTCATCCATTGTGAGCGCGGACTGCCTGTAAACAAGAACACCGTGGACAAAAATTATCTCCTTCGCTCAGATTCAATTAACCTATTCTACAATATTTGGTGAGATCTGTAGTTGATGTGTTATGGGAGAATTTAAATATTAAAAATACAACAATTTTTAAGGTTTTATAAGATTAAACATTTGGTCTACAATTCATCTTAAACTGAGATTGCATCACTACTACCGTACCCGTGCGGAACTCTAGCATGCTGAACCCCATCCTCATTCTTATTTTTCCATTTCCATATTAAGCCTGTAATATATATTTTTCTTCAAGACCCTCTTATCCTCCGACACTTGTTATACGTCACCTTGTATTTGACAACAATAATACGTCACCTTGTAATTGACAAAAAAACCTTTGTCAATACAAACTATTCTTATTTAACTATATTATCGATAAAAGAAGCTACACCCGTGTACTTCAACCGCATAGTATATCAAGTAATTAGTAATTTCATATACAGTTGCAGATTCTACAGCCTCGGAAGAAGTGGGGTAGAATCGAGAAGCGTCGAACCAGCAAAAATGTAATAGAATGGTCTAGAAGACCTCATCCTGTAGATTACGGCGGAGGTACGTTTATTTAAGGCGTTTGGTCTCACAATTTAGTTTTTAAGACCCTAGAACGCTTTCTTTAGGAATTATTTAAACGATATAGATTGAAAAGAAAATCCAGACGTGCGTTGCGGGTTGCATTTTGCATGAATAATTAGATGCATTTTTTAAACAAATCCTTCAATTTTTAAAGTCAACGTGCAATTTGTCACGTCTGAGTGAAATTTTCGTTCTTTAGAGACCTCACTTATAAATATTGGTTGCATGTGTGAGCCGCAAAGGGAAGATATACTACTGAAATAATGTAGGAGACGATTCATCGGCATGCACAACTCTGGTCAGTCTATTGCGGTCATTTTCCTGGTATTTATATACATCAAACGAATTGATCTTGAAATAATAGAGATAAGAGGGATATTTGGAAAATAAATAGAAGCTGTTTGTGAGCGGTACTACGGAAAGTACATTTTCCGTAATCAATGTAACACTAAAAGGAGTTATGTAAAAATACACCACTTGTTCTCAACTACGTAAATGGTGCAAGACCAGAAAAACAGACTGATTCGTATCTTTACGTAATTACTATTTTAATATGCTGGGACCACTGCACAACTACGTATTTCTGTCTTGATCGGGATTCCCCCACACTTCGGAAACATGATGTAGCATCTCTTGTCTATTATTGCGTAATGAACTCGTTACAGTCGTAATTGAAACATTGCCAGTTAGTCGAGATTATCGCACATTAATCCACATATTTCTAATTAAGCTATCAGTTACATTTTATAGACGCCGTTCAATGGAAACTAAATTGTACATGCAATGCAGGAAGATCGGCGTTAGTGATTACTTAACGCAACATGGCGCTCTTCATGATGATTCAGCCGTCAAAATGAGTAATGGTAATTAATTTCAGTTTATGATGCGGTCCCCTTCCACCGGTGATGTGTTTGCAGCGAGAAATACATTTAATTTAATATTGACCCGATTCACCTTACAGTATAAGGCAAATATAACTGGTATTGTCGAACACATGAAATCGTACAAAATTTTGTGAAATGTATCATGTTGAATCCAATTTAGACGTGTGGGTTCTAGCACCCCAAAGTAAACTGCCAATTTCCACACACGCAGTTTAATTATTTGTTTTTTAATCGGTGACTGAAATGGCGTGGTAAATAACTCGTATATCAAATTTGTATTCTAATTTCTCCACTGTAATCGAATTTTACTGTGGATGAATCACGCGGAAGAGAATAATAGTTGGTATACTTTACACAATGTATGCATACGCTGAGATCTTAAAAGTTTGATAAATGCTATTAAATGAATGTTTCAGAGAATATTCTAAACGTCGTATCAATGTCATTCTTACGATTTGGAGAATGTTGGCGTACGGAATGTCGATGTACAATAATAAATAAAAAAAACAAATAAAACCAAAATAAAATGAGAAAAAGGGGATGAAATAGCGTGAAAGTTCTGCTTAATGTATGTGTACCACAGAAAGCAAGTGGTGTTATAAGGAAGTTTTCGAAACCAAAACTAAATAACGAAAAGAGCAAGTCATCTTCGATATTAAATAACGAATTATTTCCTTGAGTTTGATATTTTGAGCATTAAGTTTGAGTAGGTATTCAAAGAGTTTCTTTTATGGAGAAAATGTCTTGATCATTATCGCATTACATTTAGAAGTTCATGTAAGAAATCGATATTACATGAATTATTCCGAAATTAAACCACACTTCATTTTCATTCATGAACGGTTGGCTGCAATAGAATGCACCGCACGATCCCTATTGTCCATTGTTTCCGTGTTTACGTCAATTGTCACCCGCGCATTATTGACTCCCCCTTCACTCTCCAAAACAAAATTTAATTTCGCGCTGTTTTTTACGATATCCTCGCAGAGTCTAATTTACACTTTCACGCATTAATGCCCTTAGGGTCGCCACGTCATAACCTCAAACTTTACGACCCGCTCCTAATAACAGCTGCATTAATTACTTAAACCCGTAAAAAAACGAAAGTCGCTCGCGATAAGCGACACAGCGCTGCGGGTGGAGATGGCGAAGCCAACTCATTGCGCTCATGGGTCGCCGTTCGCTGTACCCCCCTGCGCCCTGCTCACGCGCTTTGCACGCACTGCGTGGGTGACGCGATGCCGTAAAAATTTATCAGCGCCTCCCGCACTTCCCCCGCGCCCACCAGAAGTTTCGTTTATTTAGTTGCAGGCCTGTCGCAGAGCAGCACTGCGGTCGCATCCGCGTGCGTCTCTTATAGCGATGTTCCATTGAACGAAGTGGAAAATAAGAAATACTACGTAGACCCGCGTGAGCATTTCGCTCTTTGGAAATCATTGTTTTG
>JAHLJT010002406.1:118860240-118952510 GCA_031308135.1 Acheta domesticus | reverse complement strand
GTTTTTTTTTACACGATGTTCTAATTCCTTGTGTTTGATGATCAAAGTATTACTTTTGCTTGAAATGTTTAATTTTCTCTTTTCAAGAGGAAAGCACGCGTTAAAATGAATTGAAAGCTTGGAGAAAAATAAATTTTATTTTTCATTTGTGTCAACAGCGTTATCAACTTCGTCCCATGATTCCTTCATCAAGTAGTCCGTAAATAATTTTATATTAACTTAGTGAATGCTCTGCACATGCGTGTATTATTTATTGTGTCAGTGTTTATGTTCTTAGCAATTGTAAGAATTTGTGCATCATGGTCACTGTATCCTAGATTATTCGTTATTATTTCATATGTAGTTGTGGTTTTGTTAATTATAATTATATCTAATGCTTTTTGTGATTTAAGCGTATTCCGTGTAGGTACATTCACTGTAATGTCTAAATTAAAAGAATGAAGTAAATTGAGGAACTTCTCTTTTTCGTGAGATTCGCTCAGAAAATCAATATTGAAATCTCCACATACAACAATGGATTTAAAAGAGAGTTTACTAATTTTGTTCAGAATTATCTCTAGATTTTCCAAGAAAGTGAAATAATCTGAAGCTCGCTTTGTTGGAGGTCTGTAAATGCAAAGTAAGATAATTTTGAGCGTAGTAAGATGTACTACTGTTGTTTCAAAAACTTTTTCAACTGCATATAAATTGAATTCTGACAAGAAGGTAGAATCAATATAATTTCTTGTGTAAATACACGAACCTCCGTAAGCAGGGCCCTTATTTGATTCCTTCGCTCTGCAATACGATCCTGCAAGGTAAAGCTAGGAATTTGGAGTGTGTTTATATCATTTTGAGACAACCAATGTTCTGTAAAGCAAAAAACATCTATTTGTCTTAGATCACATTGTAATGCTGCCTCGATAAATTCAATTTTATTTGAAAGAGATTGCACATTATGATGCATTATTCGAATCTTTTGCATGTACCTACACGAATGTTTTTCTGCTGCATCTGACTGTAGTTGCTATTTATTTATTTCATTTTACCTCGAGTGCGTGGTCGAAGGAAGTATCGTGTCCCAGCAGTGACAAGAGGTGAGGAAGGAGGGGTGACAGATGTAGAGGAATGAATAATGGGAGAGGTAAAACACGGATTAGGTTCAGGGGATAAGGTAATTGGGTCCAAAGGGGTCCCAGAGGATGGAAGAGAGCTAGTAGATGTGGGTGGGGATGGGTCTTAGGCAGGACACTGCCAAGTTTGTGAAATGATGTGTTTTGCAAGCTCACTACCGAGTGCATGTTTTCCGACAAGGTTCAGGTGAAGACCATGTCGGGTGAAGTGTTTTTCTGAGAGAAAGTTTAGCTCAAACAATTTTACATGTGTGTCTCTCAGATGCAGTTTCAATTGGTTGTTTGCGTGACTAATTTCTTTGCATAGTGTGGGCTTGTTGTACCAGAAGGGCAGAGTCGAGACTACAATGTTCGTGTTTTGGGCGGCACGTTGTAATTTGTCAACATGTTCTTCAGGCGTAAAGTGACCACCCAAATTAATGTCATTCTGCCCTCCTATGATAATTACAGTATCCCGTTCTGACAACACTGCGATGGAAGCAGCGTGTTGTTTGCTTCTTGGTTGAATTGAACGTTTTCAAATGATAGCCAAAATGTTAATGGCGCAGAAAGTGCAATATTTCAATACTACGTAGATGTTTCCAAAACGCGGGTAAGAACGTGCTGTTGTAGCACCACTAGTTAGAATACCAAATAATTTAAGTAATTTGTACTATACACTACAATTTATTTAATTCAAGGATTTACAGCTGAGTGTCAAACACAAGAGTTATTCACGAAGTAAATATCAGAATCTTCTTTCAATCTGAGGTTTGAAAAATATCCTGTGTCGGCCAGTGTTGCCAGACGTAAGCCAGATCTTGATATTTGTACCAGGATTTTAATGAGAATACCATGTACCAGGATGATGACATCCTGTTACGCTTAAATACCAGGATTTTAAGTCTGCGGTAATTGATTATGTATGATTTAAGATTCCTATAACAATTTTTTAATTCAATAATTTAACACGAACACCAATATTACAAATAACTGTGATATTGGTGAAAATACTGCCGTAAAAACATTAAGCGTGACATAGGATGGTATTTGTCCAGCACATGCTATAGGAGAAAAATATCTAACGTCTTAGTCTTCCATTTGTGGTGGAAAGATTTTTTCTTTCCACCAAGCTTCCATCGTCTCGTGTATTATTTCAGTAGTATACCTTTCCGTTGCGGCTCTCACACGCAACCAATATTTATAAATGAGGTCTCTAAAGAAAGAGAATTTTACTTTGACTTTAAAAATATGAAGGATTTTTTTAAAAAAAAAGCATCTAAATATTTAAGTAAAATGCAACCCGCAGTAAGTGCCAATGTTTTCCAACCTCTATCGTCAAATAACTCCTAAACAAAGCATTTTAGGGCCTTAGAAACTGAAATTTTGAGGTCAAAGTCTTCAAAGAAACGTTCTTCATACCTTAATCTACAAGATGAGACATTCTTGTACATTCAATGGAATTTTCGGTTCGGGGCTTCGATATTACCAAAACCACCTGAATTTTTCAGCTCTTGTTGCTGGTATACTTGGGTTTTTATTTCTTGTAGCGTGGAGACGTGTCTTCACGATGGAATTTCTCACGGTATTTCTCGTCGTTCTTGACCGTGCCGCTAAGAGTAGCATGATCGCAACTGTATCGAACAGTGCTGCAGTCATGTGACTCCTAGCGGCACACTCGAGAACGAGGCGAAATACCGTGAGATATTCCATCGTGATTACACGCCCCACGCGTCAAGAAATAAAAATCCAAGTATAGTCATCTTTGTGGACGACGCTTAGAAGGCTTAGATTCCTCCATCTTATATTTACGCTTTCTGTATGCACCGTGGTTTTGTGCAGTCTGAGGAGGTTTATTTGCATAATCATTAATTTAAGATTTGCTCTCCAGCAACATCTAGAAGTACTACTATAGTTGCTTTATATCTGTGAAGATGTTTCTTATGCGTGTAGTGAAACCATTCAATTAACGTTTTGCCATTGTCTACAAGTGCTGTGTGCCTAATTGTGGAGGGATATGGGTGTACTGTGAAGAGTGAAGACTGTGTTTGTGTTTTACTTGTACCAATATTTTTGTTACCAGCAGTGATTCCATCAAATTTTCATGTCAGCGGGTTCAGACACGTAGCTTTTTCAAAAGTAAAAAGCTAATATTTTTTGTGACTATTACGAAAAGCTCAAAGTTAATTGTCAGAGAACATTGAATAGTTAGTTTAAATGTTGTCTTTGAGGAAGTGTTGTGAATTGTTCCAAGAAAACTCTGCACAATCCTGAATAAATCTTTATTGATATTGTTTAAAATCATCGATTGCATTTTTTATTTGATGTTGTGTTAGTACATTGCAAGTTACCTTTATACAGTTTAAACAAATAACACGTTTCGTTAACAAATTTCCCTCTTAGAATGGAAATAAAAAGATAGGGATGAGTGTGGGGTTTGATATGCGAGAATTCTCGCACGGGTACGCGGAGGTAGTAGGGGAAAACTTGTGCTATGACACAACAAAAGGAACAATCTATTTAAATTACCTAAAGTAAAATAGCTTGAGCTAAATGAAAATCAAAAATCAAAACGTGTTAGCCAACAATGCTACATGCATTAATTAAAAAAACAACTACATTTAAAATTATTGAAAGAATAGTGCAAGTCACTGGACAACTGCCAACGATCGCAGTTCAAACGCACGATTTAAATGTGGTGGTATCTGGAAGTATGTAATGTGTACCAATGCCCAGCTGCAACCTCGTATTGTAAATAAAACACTGTTTGATATTAAACTTAAGGTGTCGGTTCGTTAAAATATTCAATACGCAAACATCGTTTGAACAACATTCCCATGTACAGAAATGAAGTCTATGCTTACTAAACTCTTTCTAACGATAAAAATGGTATATAGGACTCAAAGATGAAAATAATTGATTATTTTTGGCACAGAATTGCTTTTGTTCAGGTACGTAAGAACGCAGAAAATAATCCAGTACTTTATGATATACAGATATTTTTTCAATTTTCGCAACCCAGCAAGTTGGTGCCTTGACTCTCCAAAACCCCCTCTGTTCCTCATAACAAATCAAGGAAAATTAAATAATTTTTCAAAGAGTAAGGTTGTCACTGAACGATCCGGTAATTTTGCACTTTAATTGGCTTTCTCAAGTGTAAAAACCTTTTATAATATTTTCGTGACTATCAAGGAAAGCGAAAAGCTATCAAGGAAGATTGAATAATTATTTCAAATATATTTGAAGAAGTATTAATTGTTCCAAGAACATCTCTCTATAATACTGAATAAACCTTTATTCACATTTTTTTTCAACATCAATAATTGATGCAACTGACTACAGGGGGCCTATTCTTAAGATCGCTCGACAGGTCTCGCCCACGTGATGTGTCGAACGGCTACATCACGAAGGCTACGAGAAAACAGTATTCTTAACCACCCTTCGAGATGCATCTCGAACGTTCGTGATTCAAGTTCATCATGACGTCATTCTTTCTAGACGTTCTTATAAAACATTTCTAGTGATCCTTATATTACCTTATGATTAGGAAGAGGATGTTGCATATTTTTGTCCATTGCCTGAGAGCAGAGCTAAGTGAAATTTTTTGACACTAGTTTAGAATATGATGTTATAAAAATTAATATCTTCATGCATATTTAGCCGATTGTTCACATTGGTGCATAACGTGTAATTTTGGGAGCATTCTTTGCACATTTTGTTAAAAAAAGGTTTTCTAAAAAAATGTTTCATCTTTTCATAGAATATATTTATTTGTGAGAGTTCACAGATTTAAAAGAGCTTGTCAAAGTTTGCATACCTTTTTTTCTGTACATGATAAAATACTTGTGCAAATGTAATATATTTTTGGATAACATTTTTTTAAACCAGTGAAAAAATATAGAAAAATACCTACAATGTCCTACACTAAGGTGAATATTCACTTTAATTATTTCTCTCACGAAGTAGGGTAGATTACATTACGTTTGCACAAACAAATATATCTTCATTCCCATTGCTTCTCCTAAATTTTATCAACAAACGTTTATAGAGGAAATGAAATATTGTTAATATAAATTGCATATTTAAGAATTTTTAGGTTATAAATGCATAAATTTTAAACCATATTTTAAGATTTTTAGGGCAAAAAATCCTCCCCCTATTTATGATATTCATATTATCTGAAGCTGAAGTGAACTGATAATCTTATAACAGGAAAATTCAGATACCTGCTTCGTGAAATATACAGTGAGTGACCAGTTGACACACAATAACACAAGATGAAACTGAAAATAAAGTAAAAACAAATTTTAAAAAAATTAATTTTCAACCAGCTATACATTACATTACAAGGTTACTATATGAATAATTCTGACATATTTACAGAATTTGATAATCACACAATGATTAAAAATATACACTTAGTCGGTGGTGAAGTATATAGAAGCAGAACACCACAATGGCACAGTGTATTCCACACGCCAACACACTAAATGAAACAGAAGTACAAAGTAAAATTACTCATTTTTATTTAGCCATTACTTGGTGAAATATACAATGAACAAGATGTTCCGCAACTAAGTATTACAACACTAGGATCAACACACGATATAACAACACGCACTATTATATAGGCACACGGAGAGACACTATTTGCGGTTATGTCACTCTTCGCGATCCTTCTCACGCGCTATCGCACCACTCGCAATATCTCGAACTGAATATCTCGAATATCTCGAAAATTAAATCAAAGGCAGTAATACTGTTTAAAAATTGATGGTGAAAGTGATTTTATTTTGCTTGTAGGATTGGGCACCTGACATGCCCTGTGATGCTATCTTTCCTACTCCAAAATAAAATGGCATTTGTATCATAACTATTTGTTTTACCAGGGCAAAGGTGTGGTATTGTTTTCATTTATTTCTTTTCAACACTGTTCATGTGTAATGCTCTGTAATAATGCAGTATTCCATAGTATTCACGTTTATTTGGCATGTCTACAAGCAAGTAAAGTTGCATTTCAGCTGGTGTACTGTGTTTATTGCCTTGTGTAATACAAAATTGTTAACACTAATGAAATTTTTAAAAAGTGTAATATCAATATGCTCAATAAATACTTGATTTTCCTGCCCTAATTTTGACTTTTTTCCCCATAAAATCCTTGTGTAGTTTTTGATAATAAAAATTATTGTGTAGTTTTGATAAATTAATGCTGAAATATGGGAGTGAAATTTTAAAATTCCCGCGTATCTGGTTTATTTCAAATTTACCGCTTACTTCTACGCTATTGGCTGTCCGTTTGCCCAATAGTACGTAATACAAACCAATGTGGCGGACCGGATGCTGACAAATAAGGCTTCTCCGTTTAACACTGAGTGCCGTCTCTAGGAAATACTCTTTGGGTCGGGTATGTTGAGTGACAGTTAAATGTAAAGTTTCGTAAACGGAAAGTACTACGACACTATCATGCAAAATGCATATGATCATCCATCGCAATTAATTTTATGTATCCTCCTTATTCCGACCAGTGATTTCACTCATTCAATTTGTTGAATTTGAACTTATTTTATCACTGAAGATATTGATGTGATTCCAATATGCGACAATTATGATATTGACACATGAAAATTAAGCGCTTAGTTTGCTTGTGTTCATTTTTGAGTGTCAATGTTATGGTCACTTTGTAATTTTTTGTTTTGCTTTCAACGAGTATCCAATTAATGTTGTTTATGGTCAAAAACAGCCATTTGTGTTTATTTTCCTGGTGGTTGCGTGGGACAACGCAAACATAATCTTGTTCTCAGTCACCGATTTCCGTATATATATATATATATATATATATATATATATATATATAATATATATATTATATATATATATGCGTATATACATAAGATCAACTAATCTATGTAAAAAGGACGGTGATTCTGTTTTCCCTAAAAGAGGCGTTTAATAGTTATAATGATTTATCAAATTTCTTCAAGAATAAACAAAAATAAAGTACATTCATTAAAATATTTAATATCTGTAGCTTCACTTCCGAAATTTGAACGGCAGCAAAAATTACAAAAAAATTGTATTTAATGAAAGTTATAGACATGAACAAATTTTCAAGACCATTTCCTTAAAACATGATATTCAGAATGCGACCTTTTCCATACACTTTCTTAATTAAACTTCAATGTTTCAAAATACAAGTCAATTACAATGTCTTGATTTTTTCTTTATTTCTATTCTATTTTTAAAGAGAGTACCGAAATGTGAATGTGCCCGAAACCTACTACATTCAATGATGACCACTAACAAATATACATATCATTAGAGTTTTAATATAACTAAATTAATTCTACAAATGGGTGTATTAGTTGATTTCCAGATCTACGAGAGTCATGCCTAGTAATAAGTTAAACACAGATCGTTGACAATTTATAACCATTACCATGTTAATATCTCTGGACGCAGTAATTTCGAAGGTAAAAGCAGTAATGCGAAACTGGGAAAACATAAACAATTAATCAAACTCAACCGCAACTCAATCAACCCAACACCTTGGCGTGGTTGACGCCGCCAGAAAAGGCGCGAACAGGCTGCGGGAGCGACAGCAGCGCGGGGCCGCCTCCGCTCCCCGCGCGATTAGTGCGGATATTGTGGAAACTTGGAGCAGCGCGCGCTGCTTAGCATATCCCTATACCCGCGCCGCGCCCCTCGGTATAATTAGAGGGCGCGAAGCTGCGTCAGGAGGCGACCGCCCGCGCCGCACCGCCCGCGCGCTACGACCGCTCCGCTTCCGCCCCCCTCCCCGCCCCTCTCCTCCCCGTCCCCCCCCCGCCGGCGCGCCCCCGCGGGAGCGCAAGTTCCGGAACATGTCGCCGTGCCGCTCGCGCCGCAACTTGCCTGCGGCTGAGACGGTGCGGCGAGAGGTTTGCCGACGGACTGGGGGAGGTGGAGTTCGCGATGATTGAGGTGTTTACGGGCCCGGAATATCATTTGATGATGTAGTAAGAGGAGGAGGCGGCAAAAGCGTGAAATATACTTCGATTTAGTTAGAGCTTCATTTGACAGCTCATCAGCTATTACGATGTCATCGTATTGGGATGGCGGTTGTCTCCTAACTTGATGACACCGTAACAGCTGATTTACATCAACTGACGTTCTGTTTAAATCCTAGAAGGGTCGCTGACACAAAGATGAGACGATGATTGGGATGCGTTCAAACTAAAAACGCGCAGCTAATGATAAATGATGGTAAAATGTATGACTTGTTATGCTGCCGCAACTTGCCTGCGGCTGAGTCGGTACGGTGAGAGGTTTGCCAAAGGAGTGGGGAGTGGGTGAGTGTGCGATGATTAATGTCTTTATGGCCCAGAATATCATTTGGTGATGTAGTAACAGGAGAAGGGAAAAGCATAGAATAGAAGGTTCACTGACTGATGATGATGCGATGATTGGGGGTGTGATCAATCTAAAAACGCACAGGTAATGAGAGATAAAAGTAAAATGTGTGACTTGTTGTGGAGCTGAAAGTTGTCGGAGGATGAGACGGTGTATGGGGGGTTGCCGAAGGATGAGTAGGGGACAAAGATAGGATTTGAGATGATTAAGATGTTTATCAGGTCAGATTATTATTAGTCGCTGGAGTAAGAACAGGAAGAAAAAGGTATGGGTACAACTTGGAAGAGGAAGGTCAGTTGATCGAGATGATGTGACAAAAGAAATGTGGTGAAATTGAGAAGTTTCTGAGAAAATGCGTTTCTGCAAAAGCGTTATTTTGAGCTATTTTCACAGAGCAATGTTGAGCTTTCGAGAACCTTTCTGAAGAAAACAAGAAAAACAATTGGGGCCATTCATTATTGCAACCTGTGTACCTGGAATGCATTTTCTTTTCCTGATGAGATTTTCTTTCATTTGTGCCACGGCATCGGTTTCTCTGGAATTTAGATTTGGAGCCTTTAATGTTTTATGTTAGCTATGAGGGCGTCCGCAGTGTTTATAATTATTATAGCAGAAAGGTTGATTGAGTATTTAGTGTTTGCGGGTGAATAAACTACTATGTTCATTAATCCCGTAAATGTATCTTCAGTTGTGTAGTAATGTATTTAATGTATTTATGCATTTAATGTATGTGTAGGGGGAGAAGAGGGATCAAAGGAAAAGAGAGGTAAAGAGCTTGCTCATCGTCCGTGGCTCGTTAGCCAAGATTCTGCTCCGGCATTTTGCATATTATTGACGGCAGAAATGACGGAAAATTATGACCTATTTCAGAAGTAGGCCGCTAGAATTCTCCTCCATATAATAGCCGCGTTTGACCTAGGGTCGAAAATACGCCATAATCGTGACTCAAACTCGACTAGCAACCCTTCTGGAGCAACGCCAATGCTGTCACTGAGTCATCGAACACAGTATGAATTTGACGACGTTTTCTTGAGTGTCATAGAGTGCAGTGGAAGAAGCGGCTATGGCGTTATTAGCTATGGAAAATCTACCTACATGCCTCCATACCTACCTACTTTTGCAAAGAGAGGTGGTTATTGTTGCTGTTCAGTAAGAAGTGGATGGAATCAGATAGCAATTCGTCACACTCAAAATATCGTGAAACAGCGAAATTTGTTGAAACCGCTAGAAACAAGTCATTTACAAATTTGGCAAATGAAGAACTGTGCGTTCTAAAAAAGACTAATATGCCAATTGCTACCTTGGAAGTGCTCTGTCAGGTGATTGACGCAATCTCTATATTTTAATATTTGAGATAAATTCAATTATTATTCACTCAAACATTCTAATTAGGTACCTCCTTTGACAATACTCACCCATATGTATTCATTCACACACATATGCGTACACTGATTTACGCGCAGACTTTATAGTAACACCTGGAACAGCAATGAAACATTAAAATCAACGCGTTGAAAGCCACAAGAAACTGTAGTTTTTCAATTAACTCACTAATTTACCTTGACCACGCTTCCTGAAACGTAGAATTTGCCCAGTTCCAAACATGTGAGATTACAAGCGGAAGGCTAAATGTAGGTGCTTCAGTCGTCGTACACGGTAAGAATTAGAAATTATCGAAGATGAATGTGACAGCGAAGAACACATTTTTTCCCTTCACAACAATGCTAGAAAGCTATAAACACTATAGACTAGGGATGCTACATTGCAGCAATAGCAGTTCGAGATGAGTCTTTAAATATTACATTCATTTTAAATTATGAAATGCTACAAATAACATAGAATTTAGGAAGTTATATACGATCTCCAATGAACGTTTTCTAGAAGCAAGTAGAAAAATGACACAAACACGTTGATTAAAGTAACAGTAACGTAAATTAAAACTTAAAGATAACTTAAGCCATTAAATTACATATCCTCATCCACATGGCTCCATATATTGATATCAAAACGATCGCAGCTCGCATTCGAACCAGTTCCTCCACAAAATTTCGCGAACGAATTCAGAGCCGACTAATGAGTTCCTCGTACATTTATCCGAGGCCTCTCCTCAAAGAGCCAAACTTCTAGAGTGTTCGCACTTTTCTGGAGATTCTGGTTAAAGCCTTTTTTTCGTGGCGTTTAAGAGATTGTAGGCGTTGAATGACAGCCACCGTGGGGCCATCCACACCGCCTCCGCTGCCTTCGCTCCCTCGCACCCTCCTCCCTCCGCAGCCTGCCTCTTCGAGTGCCGCAGAGTCTGCCTTTCTAGCAGCTCTCTGCGCCCACCCGCAGCCTCCTCCGCTCGTCGCGCAGTGGGTCGAAACGACTGGGAAAACGGACAGAGAGATGTTTTCTCAGAGCAGGTGCGAAACGATTTTTTTAAAAGTGGGTCATGAGTAGGCAATTTAAATACACTCATCATCATAAAAAAGCTGCTCCCCGAAGGACCCTACTGATACGCTTCAAACTCGGTGGGTATTTTGCACACCATTAGATAAGCCAATGATTTCGTTTTCGCGGTCTGCCGCGTATTGCGGGATTGGTGGTAGGTGCGTGACGTCGCACCCACCGGTCTAGATAAGAGGGATTCAAACGGCCCTGTCCGCCATTGCGACATCGGATATCGTCGCCAGAGCGTTACCTACACGTACACTATGCCTAGGCGACGCCTCCGACAATCAGTTGTCCAGTTAGGACGCTTTCAAGAATGGCCGCATCGTTGGTTTGTGGGAGGCTGGTTGGTCCTGTCGCCGTACCTGCGCGCCACACCAGTCATACGGACACCACCATCCTCCGCTGTTGGCGGCAATGGATTGAGGAAGGCATGCACACATGCAGGATCTGGAAGTCCGCCACGCATCAAGAGGAGGGAGGACCGACGGATTGTCCGCCACGCGCGAACAGACCCAACGGCAACGATAGGTGCTATTCAGCGGGTTGTGCAGCCTGCACTGTTACATCCTGTAAGTTCCAATACCATTGGCAGGCGGTTGCACAATGCAGGGCTTGCTGCACGCCGACCGTTACGACGCCTGCCCCTCACACCCCAGCAACGTCGCTACAGACTCGCTTTGTGTCGGGAACAACGGACCTTGGGTCACGCAGATTGGCAACGGGTCATCTTCAGAGACTAGTCCCGCTTCTGCCTTGATGGCGACGAACACCGGATCGTGTGTGGAGGTGCAGTGAGGGAGCGCCACGAGAAGCGGTTTGTGGTATACGATCACACGTCCCACCAGCCTGGTGATTGTATGGGGTGAGATATCCCATGTTGCCTGTTCAGTGATAGTGTTCCTCGGAGGCACCGTGACCGCCGCACGGTACGTTCAGGAGATCCTGTAACCGCTGTTTCTGCCGTTCGTGAACGCCTATGCGTATGCTATATTTCAATAGGGCAACCCTCGTCTGTATACCGCAGCCATCTCCTGAGCATGCCTTGCAGCCGTGGATACTCTGCCATGGCCAACCGCATTGCCAGACCTCTCATCGATCGAGAATGTTTGGGGTGCTATGGAGGATCCCACCCCTACCCACCAATCTGCAAGAACTGCGCGCTCAGGTGCAAGCTGCGGGGGATGATCTAACACTGGACAACATTCGAGACCTGTACAACATACCGCGACGTCTGGATGCGTGTGTTCGCCAACATGGCGGCCCCACGCCATACCAACATGTACCGTCTGTCGCCATACACAGCAATACATGTTGGTCCTACCAATATGAAAGTGTGATCATTTTGTACCTCTACCTACCTGCCAACAATGAATGCAATCCTCCTCGTCCTTCTAGGTGCAGCTTTTTTTATGACGATGAGTGTAGATACGATGGTTCCCACCGCCAGCACTCGCGCAGGGTTGTGAGTTTGAATTTCAGGAAAGGCAAGAATGTTTTGATTTTTCATCTTGAGGTAGAAGGTAAAAGCAAACCTCCTATTTCGTATTATCACAATTATTATTCACTGTATAATTTCATTTTGCTTTATCAGTTACTTTTTATGTAGTATTTATTTATTTATGTACAATTTAATACGATTATCAAAATAAAATTATTTTCTTGGGAGTTGGGGGCAGCTTCATTAACTTTCCTTAGGCAGAGCAAAATATCACAGTGTTTCCTCAGTGGTGTAGAAACTTGATGAAAAATTCAAACAACTTTGAAATGATGATGAAAAATCCAGTAATTTCAGATAATAGTTCATGAAGTGAAGTCAAGGATCCCTAGTTGCCAAACGTAAGGGGCTAGCACAAATTAATTTGTTTTGCTTTCGTGAACTGACGTTTATTTTAATTGTTAATGAAGAGTAGGTACTTCACTGGGAATACATTTTTTGACCCTCAAAATTAAGTAAAAATATTCCATTTCATTCATTTCTAAACATTCATTTTCATCTTGTTTAGTTTCATGATTAAATATGTAACTAATTCAAAATCGTTAATTATAAAATTATATACGTTTTGACGTAGCAGGACATGGTATACGTTAGCTATCAATCGTTTGGTTGCACGTGGCGTGGTATTCATCAAGGAAAATTTTCTCCAATATGCGCATGTGTTTGTAAGTGCCGGGTGATCAGGCAAAATTATCTGATGGTTGAAATGTTCACTGGACCATTTACACAGTGGTGTCAGTCGGAAAGAGAAGAGTTTTAACTTGATTTATAGCAAAGTGTCTTACGACTCCATTAGAGTAAATGATATGTAAAAATAAATTTATTATGGAGAAATAATTTTTAAAGAAAATAATAGAATTATTAGAATTATTGCAGTTTCGTGAAAATTGAACCAATAAGGTAAAATATTTTACCCTTTGTTCGACCAATCAGAGAAAAATTGTGCGTGTGCATGTGCAATTGTGCTAAGTATAGAATATTTTCCTCTGGTTAAACCCTGGCATGTTATATGTACACTCTTATACCATATTATTATTGTAAGTACATTTTTTGTATAAAACATTACAATTTTTATTCGCCGAATTATAATAATTAAAATTATATTTTATTACAACCTAATAATAGTATATTATGAAACGATGATTTAATTTTAAAGATATTAATGCACAAATAAATTATATTGATACGAGTAAGGAACGATATAGAAACATGAACTTCATGCAATAAATTAATAACCACTATATCAAGTTCATACAGTATTTTTCTTTGGCTAACAATACACTATAATTTAAACTTGCATTGAACTGGCATGCAGGATTCAACTGAAGCCACGTATCGGACAGTAAATAATATATCCCAAGTGGCATCAGTTAATCATAAGCATAGTCCGATTTCAAATTAACACAAAACGAGTCAAGTTAGGATTCCATTTATTAAAGAAATGTCATCAAGGTTATCTGTCCTTATTTCGTGTCAGTTTAACAATTGGGGGCATACCCATTGGGGGCCTCAGTATTCTCATTTTCTTTTGAGTTTTGGAAACGGGAAAGGATGTATGTACTCGACTGCCAACTCTCACATGACATCGTGACACACTGATATACACAATACAACGAAATCCTTAATATATAAATCTGACCAATGATTAATTACGTCTAACTGTTTCTCTGTGATTCTAACTTCTAAACTTCTCTGTGTTTTGTCAGATACCTATATTATAATGTAAGTGTATAATATTTTATTATAATTTATTATAATTACAATCGTACTTTTACGAAATGAAGGTGTTAATAATATAGAAATACACGTAAAAAATGAGTCGAGAGCACCATTATGTTTAAATTCTTGACGTGCACGTACTTTGGCTCATTTCGAACCAGTGTGCAGCGGCGCGCCGGCGCCCGAGGGGCTGTCTTATCTGCCGCGTCCTCGACATTAACCTCGCTCTCCCGGCGCCCCCGCCCCCTCTTTATCCCGCTCCCCCCACCCCCGCGCCCGCGCCCCTGGCCCCGCCACCACGCCGTGCTCCGCGCGCTTGTCAGCTCGCCGTAAAATCTCTTTAAGCCGCTTTGTCGATCTCGGGGATAAAAGGTGTCAGTTTGTTTATACCCAAGTTTCTTCCTCGTCATCCCGCGGGGGACGTCGGTTTTCTTTGCGGAGAGGGCAAAGTGGCGCGGCGCTGGGGGCGGAGGGGGCGCGCGAGGCGGCGAGCGCGCGCTGGGGTGGGGAGCACCGCTTTGGGGAAGGTGGAGTGACAGGCGGGGGAAACGCAGTGGCGAATACTGCGTATCTTCGATTATAAAGTTTTTCTAGTTTGCACCATTTATATAACACACACACACACACGCATATATATATATATATATATATACATATATATATTTATAACATATATGTTACAAATATAAACAATAAGTTATTTGTCAAAGAACGAAAAGACTTCTCTAATAAACACCGTACAGTAGACTCATTGTCACCCGATAAACTTCCCGAAGTTTGCTGTGAGATTTTGTCAAAATATCTTACCAAATTGACAATTGTTAAATTTGGCACTATCACATACTTAATATGTTTTAATGTTATCACTTTAAACACTCTTAATATAATCTATTATGTATTTTTACATTCACCACCAAACGTGTATGTCTTGCATAAAATAGCATGCTGCATTTAATTTACTCTGTCCGTTTACTGCCAATACCTCCAAACTGCTCTCGGGAAATCGACATCCTGAGCCCTTGGCTGGCCCTTATCTTACCAGTAGGAGAGCCTGCAACGAACGCACGCTGCGTGGACGCCGGAGAGTGTCAGCGGTTTTTCTGCGTTGCCGCCTCTTCAGAGAGAGCTGATGCGTTGCCGAGCGAGCGATATAATACAGATCTCAACAGAACAGATAATACACCAGTTTGAAAAATGTAGGTCACTGAAAAAGAATGTGGCATATAGTATTCTTTAATATTTATCTTGACAGATTTTTGTTCTCGTAATTTTCTCGGGCTACCGCCGGTAGCCCACACTATACGCCACTGTGGAAACGATGCGCAGTTCCGTCACCGCCGCGGAGGTGACGATTGTGGTAGTGAGGCGTCGGGGGTAGAGAGAAGGATCGTGACGGGCACAGTGATGTTGACGGAGTCAGCTCGTGGAGGATAGGGCGGGAAGGCGCTTTGCGTCTGAGGCTTTAAGCTGCTCTCTGGGTAGTCTCCCGAGAGATGCAGCTTCATCCATTGTGAGCGCGGACTGCCTGTAAACAAGAACACGCGTGACAAAATTATCTCCTTCGCTCAGATTCAATTAACCTATTCTACAATATTTGGTGAGATATGTAGGTGATGTGTTATGGGAGAATTTAAATATTAAAAAAACAACAATTTTTAAGGTTTTATAAAATTAAACATTTGGTCTACATTCATCTTAACTGAGATTGCATCACTACTACCGTACCCGTGCGGAACTCTAGCATGCTGAACCCCATCCTCATTCTTATTTTTCCATTTCCATATTAAGCCTGTAATATATATTTTTTCTTCAAGACCCTCTTATCCTCCGACACTTGTTATACGTCACCTTGTAATTGACAACAATAATACGTCACCTAGTAATTGACAAAAAAACCTTTGTCAATACAAACTATTCTTATTTAACTATATTATCGATAAAAGAAGCTACACCCGTGTACTTCAACCGCATAGTATATCAAGTAATTAGTAATTTCACATACAGTTGCAGATTCTACAGCCTCGGAAGAAGTGGGTAGAATCGAGAAGCGTCGAACCAGCAAAAATGTAATAGAATGGTTTAGAAGACCTCATCCTGTAGATTACGGCGGAGGTACGTTTATTTAAGGCGTTTGGTCCCACAATTTTAGTTTTTAAGACCCTAGAACGCTTTCTTTAGGAATTATTTAACGATATAGATTGAAAAGAAAATCCAGACGTGCGTTGCGGGTTGCATTTTGCATGAATAATTAGATGCATTTTTTAAACAAATCCTTCAATTTTTAAAGTCAACGTGCAATTTGTCACGTCTGAGTGAAATTTTCGTTCTTTAGAGACCTCATTTATAAATATTGGTTGCATGTGTGAGCCGCAAAGGGAAGATATACTACTGAAATAATGTATGAGACGATTCATCGGCATGCACAACTCTGGTCAGTCTATTGCGGTCATTTTCCTGATATTTATATACATCAAACGAATTGATCTTGAAATAATAGAGATAAGAGGGATATTTGGAAAATAAATAGAAGCTGTTTGTGAGCGGTACTACGGAAAGTACATTTTCCGTAATCAATGTAACACTAAAAGGAGTTATGTAAAAATACACCACTTGTTCTCAACTACGTAAATGGTGCAAGACCAGAAAAACAGACTGATTCGTATCTTTACGTAATTACTATTTTAATATGCTGGGACCACTGCACAACTACGTATTTCTGTCTTGATCGGGATTCCCCCACACTTCGGAACATGATGTAGCATCTCTTGTCTATTATTGCGTAATGAACTCGTTACAGTCGTAATTGAAACATTGCCAGTTAGTCGAGATTATCGCACATTAATCCACATATTTTCTAATTAAGCTATCAGTTACATTTTATAGACGCCGTTCAATGGAAACTAAATTGTACATGCAATGCAGGAAGATCGGCGTTAGTGATTACTTAACGCAACATGGCGCTCTTCCTGATGATTCAGCCGTCAAAATGAGTAATGGTAATTAATTTCAGTTTATGATGCGGTCCCCTTCCACCGGTGATGTGTTTGCAGCGAGGAATACATTTAATTTAATATTGACCCGATTCACCTTACAGTTAAAGGCAAATATAACTGGTATTGTCGAACACATGAAATCGTACAAAATTTTGTGAAATGTTATCATGTTGAATCCAATTTAGACGTGTGGGTTCTAGCACCCCAAAGTAAACTGCCAATTTCCACACACGCAGTTTAATTATTTGTTTTATTAATCGGTGACTGAAATGGCGTGTAAATAACTCGTATATCAAATTTGTATTCTAATTTCTCCACTGTAATCGAATTTTACTGTGGATGAATCACGCGGAGAGAATAATAGTTGGTATACTTTACACAATGTATGCATACGCTGAGATCTTAAAAGTTTGATAAATGCTATTAAATGAATGTTTCAGAGAATATTCTAAACGTCGTATCAATGTCATTCTTACGATTTTGGAGAATGTTGGCGTACGGAATGTCGATGTACAATAATAAATAAAAAAACAAATAAAACCAAAATAAAATGAGAAAAAGGGGATGAAATAGCGTGAAAGTTCTGCTTTAATGTATGTGTACCCAGAAAGCAAGTGGTGTTATAAGGAAGTTTTCGAAACCAAAACTAAATAACGGAAAGAGCAAGTCATCTTCGATATTAAATAACGAATTATTTCCTTGAGTTTGATATTTTTGAGCATTAAGTTTGAGTAGGTATTCAAAGAGTTTCTTTTATGGAGAAAATGTCTTGATCATTATCGCATTACATTTAGAAGTTCATGGAAGAAATCGATATTACATGAATTATTCCGAAATTAAACCACACTTCATTTTCATTCATTGAACGGTTGGCTGCAATAGAATGCACCGCACGATCCCTATTGTCCATTGTTTCCGTGTTTTTTCAATTGTCACCCGCGCATTATTGACTCCCCCTTCACTCTCCAAAACAAAAATTTAATTTCGCGCTGTTTTTTACGATATCCTCGCAGAGTCTAATTTACACTTTCACGCATTAATGCCCTTAGGGTCGCCACGTCATAACCTCAAACTTTACGACCCGCTCCTAATAACAGCTGCATTAATTACTTAAACCCGTAAAAACGAAAGTCGCTCGCGATAAGCGACACAGCGCTGCGGGTGGAGATGGCGAAGCCAACTCATTGCGCTCATGGGTCGCCGTCGCTGTACCCCCCTGCGCCCTGCTCACGCGCTTTGCACGCACTGCGTGGGTGACGCGATGCCGTAAAAATTTATCAGCGCCTCCCGCACTTCCCCCGCGCCACAGCAGAAGTTTCGTTTATTTAGTTGCAGGCCTGGTCGCAGAGCAGCACTGCGGTCGCATTCCGCGTGCGTCTCTTATAGCGATGTTCCATTGAACGAAGTGGAAAATAAGAAATACTACGTAGACCCGCGTGAGCATTTCGCTCTTTGGAAATCATTGTTTTGAAAGTGAAAATAACTTCACATGGGAATCCCAATTCGAACAATTCCCTGTGCTATGGTAAAGGAGGTTATAAAGAAATGTAATAGCACGCCCAAAAAATTCAAATGTTACAGGCTACTTTTCAAGATTAAATGTTTAAACAATGTTTAATCTGCTAGGGTCATTATTCCCGTTAGTGTAGTGAATGCTTTGCTTCGGCAGGTGGCATTGTTCCTTCCCCGCTGGATAGTGAGATTCGGCGCCGACTACATGTTGGTTTGTGGGGGTTTCCCCCACCAGTTATCTCCCGCAGCAGAGCAGCGTCCAAGCCGGGACAAGCTGTAAGCTCCCGACTGGTTTCCCGACATTTGTTGTAACACAGTGGAGTAAAGGATTTAAATTATATACATTCTACAAAGTCATGTTCTTTTGAAAACGATAAAATTTTAAAAGATACCTAGTATTTATTTGTTAGTCAATCTATATTTTTATGTCTTCAATAATCTATTTTAGAAAGTATGAAAATAGCTTGATTCGCTTAATTCCTAATGATGTTCCATGTATAGGCAATCCACGGAATGGTACTGTTTTTTATTTGAAAACTTCAAAATCTTTATTCGTTTAATCGTTTTAAGGTATGGTATTTTTAGTGAAGCACTCTTTGGAAAATTATTCGATCTATTTTAGAGCAAATATAAGTTGATACTTAATTAAAAATCTAACAACATTAAGAGATATCAGGATATTCGAAATGTTAAAATTCAAATTAACGTTTCTGATAAATTCGATACGATTATATTTCTATCATTTTTAATGTTTTTCATAATTGCACGGAAAGTTTTCATAACACACAGACACAATTTACTGGCAATTCCATTCAGCTTATAAAGAACTCACTTCAAATAAATCCGCCTACTTTTTACTCAGGCGGCTGAAAGTCAGGTAATATGTATGTGTCAATCGTTACTGTAGCGTCATGAAAAGCAAAACTTGTTACAATTCCACCGCTCATGCCTCGCCTCTCGAGGCGAATCGATTCCAACGTCAATCTGGCGCGCGATGTTTTATTGTTTGCGCTGGCGAGGAGGCGCGCCGCCCCGCCTCGAGACATATGCAGATGAGCAACGGGGGCGTTGCATTGAATGACGTGGAGCCTAACGAAAATCCGCTCGGTTTAGTAAGAGATGCCACTGATGATAGACGGATGCTTTCCCGATACGTCTCCAGTACATTTTAAACCTTCAATACATTTGGATTGTGTGTCTGCTTGTTCATTGTGTTTCTCAGACACACCGTTTGAATAGTGTTACGATCAAATCAATCAAGCGAATATTTAGGGAGCGTTGAAATGAAAGCCATTTTCTGGATGACGTTCATTGTTTTGTGGAAGATACGTGAGACCCCTTAACGCCACCATGTTTTAAATGTGGTTTTCGTACTGTTCTCTTTCATCGACATTCATTCTCTTTTCGTACTGTTCTCTTTCATCGACTTGCAGTCAAACAGGAACAAAAGTCACTCTTAACGTTAGGCCTTCGTTAAGACCGCCGTTGGCTAAGAATCATAGAAATAAATGTGTTGTAGCTGAAGACGATGGATGCGTACTCTACTCCAAGAAAAGATATTTCTTATTTATATTATTTTTTCTAATATGAACTTATAATATGAACATTTCAAAAAGTATTGACCGGCACACGACCAGTATCACAAATAAAGGACTTGGTGCATCACAAACCTCTGTTTATAAACTTCAAACATGCTATTTGTTTGCTAACCCAATGACGATAATAAGTATACTACCTTAGTATTTAAAGGAACATCTCTTTATGTTACCTTTTCATACTATTTTATGCTTACTGGTAACTTACGGAAGACAAGCTAAATGTCTATTGAAATAGATCATGACTGTAGAGCCGGAGAGGTTGTACGGGCGACAGTGCGGCAGGGCCATTCACAGCTGCGCCGCTGCAGTGGCGTCCTCGTGGCAGGCTGCTGGGAATAAATCAAGCCAGACACCATCCGCGTGGCAGAGGGGACGACTAGAGAGGAGGGAGCTGAACCCACTTGGATGACTCGGTGATGGATGCAAAGAAGGCCGGGACAACGCTCGAGCCGGCGGTGAGCTCGAGTACGGTGCTGGGACGAGCAGTGGGAGCAGGCAGTGGACTTAGGAACAGCGCGTCCGTCGCGCTTCAGCTTGAGCGTTCTTGCTTCTGGGGTAAAAGGCCAGCTTTAGAGCCTGTCACAAGACAGTTTCAATCGTTCTCAGCGGTGAGATTAGCGCTCCGAGACTGCAATGTCCGAGCAAGCCAGTTCCAGCAGTGCCTTTAACAAGAATGAACGATATAGATACTAGATGTGCTCTCTGCGTCGGCTAGCGAAAAGGCAACAATGGAAAACGACTTCACGGGTCTCTCGACGCCGTTTATCGCCCAAGCATTTCTATTAACCCTGCAGTAGTGACGCCATATTTTGTAACACGACCGGTGACGCTGGGTCTGTCAGACCCGCTTAATTTTTCAGTTATAACTATTTTGTTTTGAAAGATCAGGACACAGTGATACAACGGAAATGGCAAATGACGGCCACTCAGTAACTTTTGTTGATAATATTTTGTCATTTCCCCAAAAATGAATACTGATTACATTATTTATATTTAAATACAATTTTCCAGGCAGTCATCACACACAATTTTTGCATGCTTCATGTACGAAAATGTGTAATACTTCACACACTAATATTATGTCTTTCTGCCCTTCCTGGTGCATTTAGCACATCTGGCTCGCATTTCAGCTACTGGTTTTTCCGTGGGTATTGTTGTATTGGCAAGTTTTCTCATACTGTTTCTGACCTCTTTGGGAAGACATGATACAGACGCTCTGAGTTGCAATTGATCCATTACCAGTTCATTACTCAATTTTTTCATGAATTTTCGCCTTATCATACTTGAGCTTGTTTGGACAGTCGATGCCATTGAATATATTGCAAAAGGAATAACCTACAATGAGTACATAAATAAATAAATACCTCAAAAGAAGAGTTACACTCTGTGACTGAATGTATAAACAGTACAACTAGATTTTTATTGACAATTCAGTCCCGGAAATGAGAGCAAAAGCACTGTCGAAGAAACTCTGGAGAATAAATGACAATCACACGTGTCTACGACCCGGACGCCAATGGTGACGCTGGGTCCGTCAGACACGACGTAGGAAAAACAAGCTGTCTTAGTCATAATAATTGATAAGAATATCTGGAGTCGCGATGTAACAGATGCATGAAAGGCGATGAAAAGGTACTGAGAAGCTCAATGACTTATCTACGAAATTTCGATCCTCTACAACCGTATCAGGAACCACATGGGTCTCACAGACCCAGCGTCACCGCTGAAGGGTTAAAAACATTATTTATTCCCTTTAAATTGAGGAGGCAACGAGGTAACTGAACCACATTTATACCTCTCTGAAATAGCAGTCCCATTAAACGACCACCTCTCTTAAGACAGATTTTTTTTTCTTGTAACTGACACTGAACCTCACTTATTGTATGTAAATCGTACCCCTGTTAACGTATCCTGTTTAAACCACAGACTAGCTTCTTAATAATAATTTTCACAATTTTCTCCTATTAAAATACCACTTTCAGGAAAATAATACATTACATTGTATTTTTGTTAAAATAAAAATTGGCGACATTGTAAACGTCATTCGAGCGACTGAATGATTGATGTTTCCAGGCACGCCAATGATACCTTGCCCGTTGAATGGTAAGATCCGGCACTTACCGACACGTCGGCTTGCAGGGCCCCCTTCAGGTATCTTCCCCCCAGGCGGTCTTGGCCACAATCGGGACGATCTGTAAGCTCCCGATTTGATCCCCAACATTTGTGGTAGTGTAATGGTGCAATTGTAGAGTATGTGTAAAGCGAGAGGATAGGAAGAGAGAAAGATCGCGCGTAATCTGCTCCCCGCTCATTGTGCTCTGGCATTCGCGTGGTATTGATTGGAGGAAGTACGGAAGACCAGATGAGAGCAGCAGATGACCGCTAGACATCTCCTCCAGACAGCGTCTGAATTCCACTTAGCTATCTAGGTCTAGTGACGTAGCTAATGTACAAAATCCCTCTCTGTCGGAACCCTAGGACCGTCCAGAGTTGCTGGAGAGGCAGCGGCAACGCTGGCTCTGAGGTAAACTCAGACGGTGCATTCGCGCGAAGTACTTAGTGCCTGAGCATTATCTCTAGGAAATCAGAGGCGGAGGGGATTCCGGGAATCATATAACAATATATTACGGCCACTGATAAAGTACCACAGCTGCTCGCTAAATTTTTGTTTCATTTTTTCTGATGGGTCGGCAGATATGAAAGTGAATGTTTAATTCTTTGCATTAATAGAGTCGTATTAATCCTGGAAGAGCATCTTGTAAGGTAGAATATCAATTTCGTAAGTCAGGGTTGTTGACTTGCCCCGTATCACAGCAATGTTTAGGATGCGTTCGGAATTTGTGCCCAAGGTCCATCGGAAGATATTTGATTTTTGTGTGCAAAGAAATGGTGAGAAAGTCACAGGGGCCACGTAACTTTTAGATTGTGTCACGGATATTCAAATATAATTGAATCTACACCAACTAAAAACGAATTTTCTTTACCAGAAAGATAAATATTTAGATATGTATTGGAAATACTAAAACTGGAAGTGATTTAAATGTTTTTAACCAATAGAAGGATATGACATTTTTTCAATATTAAATTGAATAAGATAGTACGAATAAAAATCTAAAAATTCGTTAACGTCAAAACAGACAAAAAAGGGTAAAATAATTTTTTTAATATTTAATTTTCATACTTCGTCCACTTATTCTCAAAGCCGTTAAGTAGTCTCGTTTTATTTGAAAATAGGCGCCTTTACTATCATACGATGTTCAGTAAAAAAAGTTTTTTTTGTTACATTTTCCTTATTAACCAACCACCATCTAAAATATCAATTTTTTTCACAGAACCATCGGTGGTCGCTTAACGCATGTTTCATTGAATGTGTACAAACTCGTATAGCTTGCTCTATGAGGTAAACTGAATAAAAATTTGAGCACAAAAGGAACATTGCAAATATCCGCATAGTTTCACTATTGAAAATGCGCAAGCACAGAAGGGATACATTAAAAAAAAGTCCTTTTAAATTGCATTCGTTATTAAAATGAATGAAAATTATAGTACATTAAATTATTTTCTCCTTGCAAGAGATTTAATAGTGCTTCTCATAAGCGAAACGCATGGACACTATAACCATACTGCGCACAGAGCATGCTCCGCCGATACTGCCGGGAACAACTGAAAGTGAGCAGTAATGATTGTTTACGAACCTTGAGAAACCTACGCGTGTAGATTGAGTAGGTAAATAAAGACCTCGTTCGTCCTCTGAAAGCAAGCGCCCGAGAACGATCGGGAAAGTAAGCATTTCATCCGTCTCTAGGCATTTTTTTTTCTGGTGCGCGGTTGCTCCCGAGGAGCTCGCCGAGAGCACGTAACTTGTGCAGCCCTAGCGGACAGATGCGGCGTTGGCAGCTACGGAGGCAGGGGGTGTGACATTCGAAGTATTCTGCGATTTTTCTAACTTTGTCCCTCAAGGCCTGTCATCACGACGGAATATGTATTTAGCGACGTTCAGAGTCGTGCCGCCAGATACTGCATGTACCGTATCACGCAGTGCTTGCGATCATGCGACTCCTAGCGGCATGAAGGGGAAAGACGCGAAATGCCGCGTGATATTCCATCGTGACCATAGGGGCTTGAGGGGCAGAGTTAGAAAAATCACACTATAATAGGTTACCTATCTGGCGCGCTTTTTCTCCAGAGTAGCGCGGCGGGCGCCTAACTTGTGCAGCCCTTGTAGAGAACGGAGGTGGCGACGGCAGCTACGGCGGCTCGGTATGCGTCATGCGAGGTAATAATTTACCTGCCGCGCTGGCACGCGGTTACTTCACAAAGGCGCGCATGAAGTGCCTTAGTTGTGCAGGTCTAGCATACAGAGACGGCGTTGGGAGTTACGGAGGCAGTGGTTGTAACAGTCGAGGTAATGAGTTACCTTCCTTGCTTGCACGCGCTTTCTGCAGAGTAGCGCGCAGGGCGCGCCTAAATTGTGCAGCCCTAGTACAGACAACGCAGGTGGCGACGGGAGCTACGGAGGTTTGCGGTGCGTCATGCGAGGTAATAATTTACCCCCCTTGGTGGCGCGCGGTTCCATCAGAATAGCGCGCGCGAAGCTCCTAGCTTGTGCAGCCCTGACGCGGACGGCGGAGGCGGCGATGGCATCTGCGCGGTGAGGGTGGGGTGGGGGGCGGGGGCTCTGGATATTAAGTCTGCACGCGGCTCCGCGCTGTCAGGGTGGCCGCTGCGCGCCCGCTGCGCGGCGCGTGATGTACGCGTGGGCTGACGCATCACAGCGGCCGCCGCAGCCGCCGCCAGCGACCCGCGGAAGCCCTTTCATAAACACTTGACGGCCGCGCGCCGCAGCCGGCAACCTCGTGCCGCAAGGCGCCCTCGCGTCGCGTCGCGTCGCGTCGGGCGCCGAGGAGAAGAGCGACGCAGCAAGATGTGACGTCGATGGGGAGAAGTCCGAGGGAGATGAAGTGTGGATCGAGAGAAAAGGCGTGAGATGAAGGATTTAATCGATACTTATATTTGAAGAGATATATGCCACCAGAGAAGAGAAAATCTTGTTTTGTAACTAATTGCTTATGCACTTGTAAGTCAAAAGTATTGACTGAAGTGTATTAAAAGCAGTGTATCTCCTTTACCACGTGTGTCAAAATAATGCATGTTCCCACAATGACTAGATCTCTCACATATTAAGGATCGCGACTACAACTTTGATCGTGAAGTGAAATGGGCATTCTGAACAGCAAATTTATTTACGAAAAATAAGCATATTAACAAACTGCACCTTCAATAAAACTGTACATAACTAGACAATTAAGTTGAGTCCGAAAAATGAATGAAATTTGAAATAGTTCTAATGTTCGCAATATAAGGAGTCATATTGTGTTCTCGATGTGATGGTTGAAATGGAACGCTGATAAACGCTACATAAATCTTCAGTACATATTTGAATATTTCTCGATAAACATCTGGCAAATTACGTTACGATTAATAATTACTATTTCGTTAATAATAAGTAATAAGTGCTGAACGACATGAAACAATGTACAGGGTGGGATCAATTTTATGCTTTACGCATATGTTGTAATTTTCTCTTATAACTTTGCTGCAGTTTTTCCTTTTACACAATGTAATTGCAAGGGTTCAGCTAGTTATTGTTACACTTATGACAATATACTTCTTAGAAAGTAAGTGATATAATATAATATAAGTAAGTAAATAATAAAATATAAATTTTAATGGAACTTCTGAATGGATTTTGAAATAAAAAAAGGGTCGACGACAAACAAAAAACTTTTAATTAGCGTCAAAAATAAAATACAAATATTTGAAACAAACAACTTCATTCGTAAATATAAATCCATTATTGTTTGGAGCACGAGAATTTATTCTAGTACTACTGTGAATTATTATGTTTATCTTCATTTCAAAGCACCTTCACGTTTCACATACAAACGTTAATTTACTGCGAGCTTGTCTTCTCACTGTATCAATTAGTTAAAACTTCCATCGTGCTTGCAGTCGCATGTTGATTTCGAAAGCCCTTTTCCGACGCAAAGACTTTCGCAATGAAAAGAGTATGTGCCATTTTTGCGGGACGTAATTGCAATTAGATCCTGTTAGATAGGGGAAGCACATAAAAGCGCGGAAGCGGCGGAGGCGCGACTAAAGGGCCCGGTGGCTAAGGGCGCTGGAGAGGCAGCGAACGGTGGCGATGGCGTGGGCGGCGAGTGATGGTGGGGATGGCGAGGTGGTGATGTCCAAAGGAGAGAGCCCTGTTTGATTTGGCGGTACGATGACGGGAGAGGATTTAGGGCGGAACAGCGTTGAGGGTTGGACAACGTGGAAGGTGGGGCAGCGGGTGGGACGGGGTTGAAGGCGGGACAAGGTTAAAGACGGGACAGGGTTGAGGGAGGAACTGGGTTAAGGGTGGGGCAGGGTTTGAGGACGGGATGGTTTGAGAGAGGGACAAGGTTTGTGGGAGGAGCAGAGTTTGAGGGCGGGACAGGGTTTGAGGGTGGGCAGGGTTTGAGGGCGGGACAGGGTTTGAAGGCAGAACAGACTTGAGATCGGGACAGAGCTGAGTTCGGGAGAGAACTGAGGTCGGAACACAGCTGAGATCAGAACACATCTGAGATCGGGACACAATTGAGAGCGGGGACACAGATGGGAGCAGGACACAGATGAGAGCGAGACACAGCTGAAAGTGGGACAGAGGTGAGAGTGGGGCAGAGTTGGGGGCAGGATAGAGCTGAAGGAGGGGCGGGTTTGCCGCGGGCAGAATTAAGGTGGGCAAACGTGGAGGTAGAAGCAGGGTAAGGTTGAATGAATGGTACGTAGAAGCAGGTTTGTGGCAAATGAGTGTTGGGGAAATGGAAGCCAGGAAATGGAGAGCTGACTGTGGGAGGCGCGGAGGAGATGGGGTTGGAGGTGGGTGGCGGCAATGGTGTACGCTCTGGCGGGTTCGGCGAGAGACGGGGCCTATGTGGGGGCGCCCTGGCGCGGATCTCCCGGGCTGCTGAGCCCTGCATCATTAATTAAATCGGCCAACCCAAGACTGAAGTCGGCAACCGTTGACACGCCGAGTTAATGCGGAAATGATTGAGAGCCCTATAAACCACTTGGCGGCGCATTATCGCGCGGCGGCAGCGGCGGCCCTCGTTTGTTTGCGGTGGCGCGCGTGCGGCACTGGTTCCGCTCGGCGCCGACAGATAGTAGCACTGTCGACCTGGGTGAGCTGTCCTGCGTTGGAAACGTGATCTTTTAACAACGCGAATGAGAAGTGCAAGTAACTAAAACAGCGTTTATGAATGCACTTCTAGATATACAATTTCAGAAAAATCTTTAGAAAAATCTTTTTTACCTATTATGCCACAAATTTGCCAATCTATTTCACACAATAACTGAATTTCTAGTTACAAAATAACACTATTTCCTACAATAACTGAATTTCTAGTTACACAAGAACACTATTTCTTACAATAACTGAATTTCTCCATTATCTCTCAAGTTATTAATATTTTCAATTACGGGAATTTTATATACATTATTGCATTTGTCAGCTCATGCGCTTCAAATGATTCCTTTTGAAGTTTCTCAAAAACATCAAAACTTTTCTGTGAAAATGGGCTCAGAATTGCGCATTTTCAGAAACGCTGAAATGACATTTTCTGAAGAGCGGCTCAAAAGTTTTCAATGAAAATGTTCGCTACGGGACTATGTTTTACTCTTCTGTAATGTTTTCAAATCCATTTCAATCATACTAACAAGAGGCCTAATAATTGAACAAATGTGACAAAAATTCGTTTGGCACTGTTAGGTAGCAGCTGAAAAAAGGAAGGATCAGTAAATGAGGGAATACAGTAAAAGACTTTTTCAGGCATTCGGCAGGTGATTGTTCTATAAATAGCCATATTTAGGAAGTTACAAAAATGTGCCATTGGAAAGGGTACATGTAACAATCCCTAAATTTTTTTTATATCTTACGTGTAAACTACCACAGCTCCTACATTTTAAAATTGATCAAATAGCAAACTAAATCCGATTTCTGATTGGTGTAGGAAAATGTTTATTTGCTTATTTTATTGCCCTTATTTGGAGAATAAATAATATGAAAATGAAAAAAGTTAATAACAGCTACATTACACATTATAGTTTGAGGTAGTAATACTTCTTGTTCTCAAATTATTTTATTTTTATATGGAGAGAATAACCTCGTACTTGCAATACATGGATGATATTTCAAGCAATAATCGACCTGCGTTGTCATCTAAATAAATAAAACCAAAGTTTATTATCTCTGGACTTTTAACTATTTTCTCATGTGGTGATACAAATATTTCAATAGTCCTCAATATTACTATTTTATAATCAGCTTAATATTCTAATAATATAGCAGTCTTAGCTAGTAGCTCCGGGAGAGGAAAAGTGGATTATAGAATTTAGAAGAAATTATTAAAGTAATCAAATTCTGAAAAAATTAACCCTATATACTTTAGTATACATACAATGTATACTTGATTCATTTTTATGTGTGATGAATGGTTGTGTGAACAAATAAATTTCACTTTAAAATAATAAAATAGATACATATTACATATTATGCATTTCTCTTTCCGTAAATTGGTCTTGCTAATATTTCCTATTGTACGAATGCTTGAAAGTCGTACATGGACAATATTATAATCAGAGAAAGTATTCGATACACCTGTATTATTAACCAATCATAATTTCCCTGAAATTATTAACCCCATTTACACAATATTATATTTACTCAATGCAGTGGACTTTCAACTGAAACATGGTACAACTCTGACAGAAGTTCTCCTCTTAATTTAGTTGGATTGATTTGCGTTTCAATGTTTTGAAATGCCTACAAGACTTGCATAAACAATTTATGAACATTTTTAACAATAAATTTATTCTTAAACATGCAATTGAGTTTTTAGAATATGTATCATATCAAAAATTAGATCATCACTGCCTTTAATATACTTTAACAAAAAAATTAAACCTCGTCTCAAAAATTAAAACTGTTGAAAAACAGCGAAAGAAAATTTACAAAACGATTCGTTGATCGTAAACTACAACACATTAATATATCTAATTTCACAAACCAGATTCATCTCTAGTGCCCACGATAACAGAATAAACACAAGGAGTTTAAAAAATCACTTCCTCTACAAAGACGGTGTTGCTTTGTCAGCTACATTTCTAAACGTATTTCTGAGAGAAGAAGCTCGTCATTTCTTTAAACTTTGCCGTTGACCGTCTTGGTCGTGGTAGGTTTCAAGGAACTCTTAATTCAAACTTATTTCATACTCGAAAGTAATATCTACAGGCTTTCATCACTGAAGCTAACGACATCGTACTTAAGTTAACCATTCAATCGAGCCAAATTAAATTTTTACTCAAGACCACTCCAACGGAATATTCTGGGAAACCCTTTCATTTCTTTCTAAAATATTTCGCTGATGTGAAGTTTTTCTCGTCCCTATGATCACCCCAATCGTGGAATACGCAAATGAAGTTGCGAGAGACATGAAAGACTCCTTAAATTACGCGACAGCACAAAGTTAATGGGGTGCTAGCTCGGGGGAAGACGGTCGGTGGCAAGGGGGTTGAGCAGAGCTGCAGGCAAACGGAATAGATGGGTGGAAAGCAAGAAAGTGTAGGAAAGGTGAAGGAGAAAGAGGAAGAGGGACGGAGAAGAAGAAATTGGAGAACTGTCTAGTGAAGACGAAAGCAGATCACTGCTCGAATACTTTTCTTTTACAGGGAAGAGAACTCAGTAACAGTACACGAACCAGAATTAGTAATTAAAATGTCAAATTTCATTGAATTTGGAAGTTCGATTCGTCAGCAATAATTAGTCTGCATTATTAATTTCCAATAAAAGTATAAATTGTCGGAAACGTGATCATGAGAGAGGTGTCAATGATTTTGTAAGATACCAATGACACGGTCTCAATGGCTGTGTTTAAAGAAAAAATCAGACACAATGAAACAGTTCCAATTCTAATTGAAAAGTGTATATTTTATTGCGTTATTCTGACTATACCTACTGTATTCTCATAATCATTTCGTCATTACCTGCGACATAGGTGACGTCATATGAGGAGGAAAAAAGAAACATCAGTATTCATGTGTGCCTTTTTAAACCAATTTTAATGTTCTAGGACAGCATTTTTCACACAATCAACAGAATTTTTACTGCGGCCTCTAATTTATTATTATTTTGCAAAAATATTTAGTTTTGAACAAAATAATTAGTAATACAAAAGTATATTTCCAATCCAATTTGCAAATATGGTTTTTTTCTTCTAATATGATCCAAGTCAAATTAAACTCTAACCGAAGTTTTCTTCTGAGTGGTGTGGAGTTAATGCTCATGGAGTGTGAATAATATTAACCGCTGAAATAATTTTAGTAATTATGAGCGAAATAGTTCTCAAAGGAATATGTATTACAAAAATGACTATTTAAATATTTTATTATACGCTGACGACGCCGTAATACTACAAGAAGGAGAGGATGACTTACAGAGTTCAGTACACCACTTATACAATATATGCAAGGAATATCACATAAAAATCTCAAAAGAGAAGACAAAAGTTATGGCCTTTTGTGGAAAATCACCTGTTAGAACAAAGATTGTAGTAGACAACAAAATCATTGAACAAGTTTCTTCTTTCAATTATTTAGGGTGTGAAATAGGACATGATAAAGATACCAATAAGAAACTGTCAAAATTTCAATCAGTATGTGGTATAATTCATAGGACAATGAAAAACAAAACAAGGAAAGAGACGAGAATAAAGTTCTACAACACAATGGCCATCCCTGTCCTCCTCTATGGAAGTGAGAGTTGGGTCCCTAAAAAGAGCACTTACACACAATTACAAAGTGCAGAAATAAAATTTCTTAGAAGAACAAAAGGTTGCATAAGAGAAGATAGATTTAAGAATGATGAAATAAGAGAAGAACTGAATGTGAAGAGCCTCAATGAAAGAATGATGGAGTACAGGAACAAGTGGCTACAACATGTACAAAGGATGGATAACTCTCGTTTACCGAAGTTGGCCTTCCAATATAAACTAAGAGGAAGAAGAGATATAGGGAGGCCAAAAAAGAGATGGAGAGAAGTTCTGTGAGGCCGGAACAGGCAGAAGCCTAATCCTGGAAGTGAAGAAGAAGAAGATAGTTCTCAGCACACCTGAAAAAGCTTTTCTCAAATCAGATCAAACTTTTTCTTTGATGCTTTTTGTGTAAATCGAGAACAATTCCCTGTGTCACATCACAGGAATTTAAAAATATTACTTTTGATATTTGTCCTGATTCTGCAAACATGAACCTGCACAGGGTTAGTTGGATGTTAGGAATCCTCTCTCACAACTCGTTCCTACCCATTTCCAGAGTCTTCTGTACAATATGTAACGGGTATCAGTAGGAGGTCTTACTATGATTTCGGATATAAATTTTCATTACTAATTTTTTTAAAAGTTACTTTATTAAAATTATTCTTTGTGGAGGTAATGAGATAATTGTGTGTCGCGTGCCCTAGCTCAGCGTTAAAGAGCATGATCTCCTAATGATAAGAACCCCAGAATGGGCAGGATTTGTTTTTAATGTTTTTTGTGAAGATAAAGCACTGAAATCGAAAGCAGTGATACCACCTTAATTAAAGCTTTTGAATTTTAATTTCTCGTTACGCAGTAGAGAGAGAGGGCTATGTAATGCTGCACGAAAAAACGGCAAATTTTTGGCAAAAAAAACTCTTATTTCGGAGCCCTGGTAACAAGAAAGTGGTTAAAAGCAGTTGATAAATTTAGAAATAAAATCCTCTAACACGTGGGTAGCCAGAGTCCATGTTTTGTGGGTCCTTGACACACAAAAAGCGAATGACGGCAACACGTCTGTCTGTCCGTCTCTGAACAACGCTAGCAGCTTAACCGTTCAGCCGATTTTCTCCACAACTTTCCATTCCCCAATCAATCAGGATGATGTCACGGCCCCTTGAAATTTTTAATAATATAAATAATGATAATATATTTATTGTAATAATATAATACATAAACATTACATATTAGTTACAAAAATGAGTTCTAGCACACCCCTGAAAGAGCGAAGCTCGTATTCAAGAGATTTCACAAAAAAGGTCTTACAAGCAGTCATAAATAAATTAATAACATTAAATCATATGAAGGATCTTAATGCTAGTCTAATGTAAGGATACAAAAATAATATTGCAAAAACAATAAGAGGATTACAAAATAACTATTACTAGTGTCAGAGGAGATCATCAAAACTAATATATGAACCATATAAATCATAATATTGTAGGTCTTTTTGAATTAGGATTTTTAATTTTGTATTTAAATTGTTTGTAATTTGCTACTGATAATTGAGGGTATATTTCAACAACATTGTTATATAGTCTTAGGCCAAAATTAGAACTATTATTGTACCCAGCAGTTGTAAGAATCTTTGGTTCTAAAAAATTAGGAGTGTCTGACGGTCTGGTGTGGTAATTATGAAAATTAATGCAAAGGCTCTAGCCGAATAAGATGGTAAAAAGTGCCCCCGCTTGGAATCGAAAAGTGAATCTTTCCTGAGGATTGTGACCACGAAAAACATTTTTTCATGGACTTTTAAATTCCTGCCCCCCTCACATCTGCCGTAATAACGAAAAATGTGTTTTTTGAACTTTATTTTTTTCACTGACTCCACCGCATGAATTTTCATGAAAAATAATGGTTATTTATGTAAAATTTACTGAATTTTTCAAAAATAATTTTTAAAAATTTATTAGCCGCGAAATTCAACCTTTTAAATTGGTTTGAAAATTTTGGAATTTTTTTTAAAGAGAGTTGTTTTTCCACCAGGAGCACGAGAAAATTCTCAAATGTTGCCCTAAAAATCATCTATCTTCTGGAATTTTTTCAGATTTTTATGATTGGTGCGCCATGTCTAAAAAAATTAAAATACGTATTTTCGTCCCATTTGGCGTATTTTCATGTATATAGAACTTTATAGAAACATGTAATTACAATATTATTTTTTTCTAGCCAAGGTATTTGCAACATTAAAAGGCTAATATCAGTAAATAATTTTGTCAATAATATTTTGACCGTTAGATATAATCGCACCAGATGGTGAACAATTTTGTTCAGTTATTTTTAATAAATTGAGAATTGCGAAAAATGATCAATTATAAAGAATTGACTTTAATTTAAGTGAGAATTTCTTGAGAATTTTAGATGCTGTGGTGTATACTAAGAAGATAAATAACTGATTAAACAGATTTTCTATCAAATTAAAAAATACTTAAACGCTTAAATATCAAAACAGTAACCTACTTTTATCTTTCTACACTTAACTTCGCCCTTTTTATCCCTTTTTTCTTCAAAAAGAGCATCTTTATTATTTTCTTTTAATCATTTCAGTAATATTTTTTAGTATGTGACGGTAATGGAAAGCTGGATTTTTCCAGGGTGGCCGCTGTGATTGGCGAGTAGAGGGGGTAGCTGAAGGTGGTGGGGAGGGAGGCAGGAGGCGGCGACCCCGCGCGTCCGCCCATACCAGAAGCATTAGCCTACCGCATCATACGTACTAGCGAACTTGATTGAGAATTAATTTGATTTAGTGTCTTTGTTCGGTAGTGGAGGAACACCAAATTCATGTGATGGCCTGGCGCTGCTCGTATCATCTACATCGTTTCCACTGTCACTTATACCCGTTTCCTCAGTATCATAAATAGCATCACTGTTATTGCCAGCAGTAGCCACTCGCCTAACCCTTTGCACTCGTAAGCAAAGCGCATAATACACCTCCGACATCTCTTACGGCTTGTTAGAGATGCCACGAGAATAATGGCTACTAGCTCGTATCAATGTGCTCCGGCCTATCACTCGTAGGGCATGTCTCAGATGCCATCCCAAAATCCCTATTTAACTCGTTGGGGATGCCACAGATGCCCACGTATTTTCCTGATATGTAAAATAAGGTTTTCATTGTTGAATCGATTTGATTTCTTTGGTCAAAAAGCAGTAGAACTGTATGTGTCGTATGGGGGAGGAGATTATCCTGGTTACTCTTCTATTTTTAAACAATGGTGCAATAATGTGAAAACGAGCTGGTACGGGGGAATGCCGAGTATATTATTTTAAAATGTGACTGAAAATATTGTTACCTAAATTAATATGTAATTTTATAAAATTGTCTCTATAATTTATAATTATAATTTATTTGGAGCTTGATGATGTCATCGAATAACAAGAATGGTGAACCTAGCACAAAGGTTAAGTTTACAGACGATAGAAAATGTATCAAATGTATGAAGTTCATTCGCAAAACTTGTGGAAACGAATCTACAATTAGAAATGAAAGAGAAGTCAGAATTGTAAAAGAACTTTAATGGCGAGGTAAATATAAAAAATGTTTTGTGCAATAATTGTAGAAAAAATATTTTTCAATTCCCCGGATATTTTGGGACCATTCTATGCCACTGAAAACGATGCTACGATTATGACAAAGTAACATCCGACCCACATGGTCTGAACAACTTATTGCAGGAAGTACAGGAAGTACAACTTATTACAGTACAGGAAGGAGACTTTTGCTTAGTAGACAGAGGTTTTAAGGACGCCAAAAAATATTTAGAAGATAAAAAAGTACATCGTTCTTATGCCTGCACTGAAAGGTAATCGAAAGCAATTAACAACTGAGGAATTTAATTCTTTCCGTTTCGTAACGAACATTCGCTGAGTTGTGGAAGCAGTTCACGGAGTCATTGCTAAAAAATATAAACTCTTGCATCACCAATTAGACAACAAATTATTACCAAAGGTAGGCTTGTATTGTAAAATAGCATGCTATTTGAACAATTCTTTTAGTCCAAGAATGATTTCCAATATGAGCAGAACAGAAGATATTGTTCAACAAATGTTACTTCCACAACCTACAACTAATACCCTGGCAAACGAAGTCGAAGAACAAAGATGGGCCCGACGAAAAATCGATTTCAAAAATGTAACTCTAACAGATATTCCTGATTTTCCAGAACTCACGGAAGAAGATTTAATTTTTTTTCTGAAACATATCAATTAGGTCAGGTTATTTCACATTTAGGAGAAATATTTATAGAAAATAACAACATCAATTTACAATATTTAAAATTAAAGCCAACCATCCTCAAGTTCGAAGTCCGTTCACGGCACATAAAAAGAAAAACTTATAAATGCTTTGTGGAATACAAACCTCATACCATTGGATTTTCAAGAAAACTAAAATATTGTTGCGATTGTGCAAACTGTCTTCGTACAATCGGATGTTGCTTGCACATTGCCGCCATAATTTATTACTTGTCTCACGGAAGATACAATGGAAAAACAATAAGGCCAGCGGAATTTTTGAATTTTATTTTTGGATACGAGGATACAAATCCTGTAATTAATGAAGATAGAATATTACATATTATTAATATGTTTAGGATGCTTACTACTAACTTACATGCTATGCTTCATCTATACAGAGACGAGGAACCTCTGTTAATTGTCAATTTCAGTTAATTTTTTCAGGAACGGGAATTTATTTTGAATTTCGGTTGGTGGTATAGGATTTCGGGCGAGATTGAGTACATTATTGAAATAGAATTTGGAGGCAAGGTAATTAATATGGTTGGCTAATGTGTTTCAATGGATAGTTTTTTTGTGGAGTTGGTCGTTGGTGACAAACCAAGGGACGTTAGTGATTATTCTTGATACTGATTTTGGAACATTTGTATTTGGTGGATGTTTGTTTTTTGCGGCGTTAATCCAGATGGGGCACGCCTATATTATTATGGCTGTGCTCTGTGGTAGTGAGGAGGTTTTGTTGATAATAGGTTTTAGTTGTACTTTTATTTTTACTTGACAAACTTAGTTTGTAAATGTTTCTTTCCAGTTAATTTTCGTGTTTCTGTTGAGTCCAAGATATTTAATTGTGCTCTGTGGATGACAGATTATTGGTTTGTTGTTTAATGTGAAGGGAGTTGGAGAAGTGTAAGTTCTGAGGGTAAATATTTTTACTGAATCTGTTTTTAATGGGTTAAGTTGGATTTTTAGTTTAGCGGCCCAGCTATCAATTAGACTTAGATATAGTTGCATTGTGTTACGTATTTTGTACAGATCAGGTCCTGAGCAAAATGGCGCCGTGTCGTCGGCAAATTGGTGGATTATTTGGTAAATCTGGGTGATTTTGGCAATTTTGGGCGATTTAGCATTTTGTAAGGATTGAATTTTAATTCTTTACAAAAATTTTTCTAACCGATTCACGATTGATTCGTAGTTCACCTTCATGACGTCTAGCTGACCGTTCTGGGCATCTGACTACCACTTCCATTCGCCTTTATTTCTGGTGTCGTTACACTGCGTTTCGGGCCAGGCTTCTTAGCCATTATGTTTCCTGCCGATCTGAATTTCTTCACCCATATGAGGATTGTATTGCGGCTCGGAACAGATCCATGTCGACCAACATTGAACCGTGACCGAAACAATCGCTGCCTAGCTGTAATAGACTCATCACTTCTCTGTCATAGACAAACAATCGACGTTGCTTGTCCCATTGCTCCGTAAGGACTGAGTAAATGAAATGGCGTCTTTTATAGAGCAGAACTATCCCACCACGCCCACCTCCCACCATTGCACTATCAGTTCTACGCAGTTCAAAACCGTTCCTGTCCTGTGTCACCCTGTACATGAAAATACGCCGAATGGGACGAAAATACGTATTTTAATTTTTTTAGACATGGCGCACCAATCATAAAAATCTGAAAAAATTCCAGAAGATAGATGATTTTTAGGGCAACATTTGAGAATTTTCTCGTGCTCCCGTTGGAAAAACAACTTTCTTTAAAAAATTTCCAAAATTTTCAAACCCATTTAAAAGGTTGAATTTCGCGGCTAATAAATTTTTAAAAATTATTTTTGAAAAATTCAGTAAATTTTACATAAATAACCATTATTTTTCATGAAAATTCATGCGACGGAGTCAGTGAAAAAAATAAAGTTCAAAAAACACGTTTTTCGTTATTACGGCAGATGTGAGGGGGGCAGGAATTTAAAAGTCCATGAAAAAATGTTTTTCGTGGTCACAATCCTCAGGAAAGATTCACTTTTCGATTTCAAGCGGGGGCACTTTTTACCATCTTATCCGGCTAGAGCCTTTCTGTTTATTTTTGTGAACATAATGCAGTAAAATACTGAGGTCATTTTCCTTTATGCTTAGTACTTTGAAGTCGGTAATTAGGAGATCAGGTGAATAGTCAATAAGTTTCTTGAGAGAAATTTTGATTATTCGTTTTTGGAGCAGATTTATGGGTGTTAAAATGGATTTACAAGCTCCTCCCCAGCCAATTTATCCATACTGATATGCTGATTGAAGTAATGTAAAATATACTAAACGTAAAAGGTAGTAGAGGTAAGATCATAAATTTGTAAATTGTCTGACGTAATCTAGAACAAAGAAAATCAACATGCGTGTTCCATTTTAAATGTTGATCTACGAAAATACCTAAATATTTAACATAAGATCTGTGTAAGGAGGGGCAGTCACTTTCATATAAAATCAGGCAATGTGTATTATGTATTTTTATTTAGAGCTTACTCCCAATTTGCTGTTGCTCTGAGAATGTCAAGAAAAAGGGATAAAAGTGGATTTACAAGTGTTTAGAGATAATAACTTTGAGTTAAGCCATTTTTTAATTTCTTTTAGACCATCTTTAGCATTACTGTTCGTCTCGTTCCACGATTTACCAGTATAAATTATGACAGCTATCATCAGCATAGCAAAAAAATAGACCCACGATTCTTTTGAGTATGAGATTCTAGCATATCATTAATATATATATATATATATATATATATATATATATATATATATATTGAAACGAGTCGTGGATTTGACTCTGCACAATATTTATGATAAAAAGGGGACAGGGATTCTTACCCGGGAATGGGCTCGGGATTCAATCACGTTCACAATGGAAACTTGGGGGTAAACATGAATTTTTATTACTCGAATAATTACAATGCAAAATTGGTGATCCTTGATGCTCACAAAAGCATTTACTCTGTCCTTTCCCTATGTTTAATCACATCCCATTTATAAACTCGCCGTTACCCTGGAATCTCACTCCTTTATTATGATTCCCACATCTGGGGGGCCCCAACTAAAGATCACTGTCATCTGCTGTCTAGTTACCCTCCCTCCCAATATTCTTCCGGCCGCTTTTACTCACAATACTCCAGTCCTCGAATCACGCCGTTTCGTGTTCGCCCCTCCGCCGACGAGCCGACGCCTCGCGCCGCACCGTCCGCGCTCGGGCCTCTTCGGGTCGCTGGATGCCAACGCGGGGAGGGGGGGCCCGCTGTGCCGCCCGCCCGTGCCACTCCTCCGCCGGCCCTGCACGCCGCCGACTGCCGGGATCCCGATGTCCACCGCCGTTGCAACGGACCCACCGGGCGCTGCCCGCCAATACCTCTCACCTCCGCCGTCCGTAACAAGTTCCTCTCTTCTCCGTTTCACAACCGACCGCCCAACGCTGTTCCTCCACAGTCACTCGATGCCATACCAATGTCCGCTCGCGTGCGTTGCCCCATCTATGTCGAGTTCACCACTCTCAACAAGTTCCAATAATTAATCTCGCTCACTTCGCCGACGTCGCAGCTCCCATCTGTTCTCGAAGTCACGAATACCAAGCCCTAACGGTTGGACTGAGGCACGGGTGTCCGCATTCAGCTGCTCCTTTGCGCTCGCCCACGTGGATATCTTTACGCGCCGATATAGTCTTTAATTCACTTTAGTAACGTCACCGTTTTAGTGCACTTCAAGCCCTATTCCACTATCTTATCACTCCCGATGCCTATCCTCTACGATGGTTCCAGATTTCGTTACTGTCTATGCTCTTCCTTCCGCACACTACCTAACCGTCCGCTTCCTTTCTCCACCATTGCTCCACTGTCCGTTCGTCCCGTGATTCCTGGCCTTCAGTTCTTCACACTGAACCGACTCCGGCACCCGACTCCGTCAGCGTGCCGGCCGCTGCCGCGCAGTTCAAACGTTCTTCATGTACCGGAACGCATTGTTATCATTATAGTGATAATTCGTTTCAATATATATATATATATATATATATATATATATATATATATATATATATATATATATATATATATATATATATATATAAAAGGATGAGGGAAATTCCCGGTAGCCGATGGTAGATCGGCGCCGAATTTCACCATCCAGCGAGGGAAGATTATCGCCACCTATCGCGCATATGCACTACATTTACGGGACTATCAACCTTAGCAGTTGACGTGCCCGGAAACACTAAAGTCAATCAATCAAACTTTTTAACTAAAACATATAATATTCTGTCAAGACCACTTCTTCCACTCATGACAAGCAAATCACCTTGGAAACGAAGTCGCCCGAATGGGCATTAGAGGAGCGCGGCCGGAGGTGGTCGGCCGGAGGCGGCTCCCGCCTGTTGCGCGTCTGGCCGGCGGCGCGGGCGCGGGCGCGTGCGCGCACGGGCGGGCGCGGCGCGGTGCGGGCGCGTCCAGCGCGCATGCAGATGAGCCTCTTTTCATGCCGCGCGCGGCCTCCGGGCGATTTGCTCCGCATCACGGGCCGGGATTAAGATTTTATTGCGGAGGCGGCGGCGGCGGCCACGCGAGCGCAAAGGGCCAAGAGCCACCACGCGTGCGGCTGCCTGCCGGGCGCCCTGCGGTTTGGAGCTTAACGTCTGGATATCTGTGGGATCTCGCAACGTGCTTCAGGCGCGGGCTCTAAGGAAGAGACTATTTGTGTTGGGGTGAAAGTCTTAACGGGACGAGGTGTATTGGATTAATAAGGGAATTTGAATGGGGAAGAGTGAGGAAAGTGTGTTTCAATACGGTCATTGCTCTTTGTGCTATAATAATTTAGCGTCACCTTCGAATACTCGGAGATACATTCTTATCTCTTTACAATCAAATTTTCTTTGAATACTTGATTGCATTATCTATTAATTCTCTCGTTTATGTTTATATTCGTAGGGGAGGAAATTTGATAGAGATTATGACCTAGTGGATCAGGAACTCAGCTGTTTTCTATATAAAACATTTATTTGCCTAACGTTTCGTCTGTTCCTGATTGACATCTTCGTAGCTTCTTAGCAGCAACTAACAATTCAAATTCATAACAGAATTCAATTGCAATTGTTTTTGCTAAACATTTCTTAGCTAAATAAATAAGTTTCATATAAAAATTTCCGCTTTCTCGTTCCACAAATTCATACTGTGTACTGAATGAAATGAGGACGATATCAGTTGGCGCATATACTTCAAATTGTTCTGAAACTAATAATGAATTTATTTAGTGACAGGAAGTACAGGAATACAGTGAAACTCTAGTAAATAACATTTTGGATTCATTATAGCAGAGGTCCTTTATATCCGATGATCCCAAAAGTTGTTCAACTATGATTGGTTTTATTTTTTGAGAAGTACAATAAAATATCCAGTCATTTTCAATTTAAAATTTCAATACCTTTCTGCTTTCTTTGTCCTTTATTCTACGTTGTATACAGACTTAATGTTTTAGTGCAGTCCTTCATTCCTTTAATGCTTTTTGGACCGTTGCAGCATTTTTCATTTTTGTGTATTTTAAAGCCTTTCAGCACTGGATTCGCGATGTTCTTTCAAATTCGGTTTTCACTAGTGGTGACTTCTGGCCCGCGTTCATGAACTCTTCAGACTGGACAGAACAGCGAATTGAAGCAATTACCTCAATCCCACGATACCCTCAAACCCTTCCATTCATCATGAATGTTAAAAAGTAACTTACGAGATCCTTTTCTTCCAGTCTCCAGTGTTACATAAATTCGGAAAACTGACAATAATATTTTCCCTAATGTATTTACTAGGTTCTTTGTAAGAATTTTATAGTACTTTCTTGCTATGTTTGTGGATAGGGACCAGTGACTTCAGTTCCCTACAACTGAAAGTTAATCCGAGTTCACTATCTCGAAAGTCAACCGTGTACTTGTCATTGTTCATTCTATTTTCATTTTTTCTTTGACCTGTTGTTTGAAATATTTAAATATTACCTTTTGCATCTTTTCCACAACCGTAGACCCCAAGATCTACAGTACGGAAACATTTGGTATTGTGCTTACCAGTGGTGCGACCAAAGGTGGGACAACAAGATTACTTAAGAAACATATATTCTAATTTTGTTCCAAAATAAATACGGTTAAAATGTTCTCTAAGAGTGTATCAATAAATGTATTTTTTGTGAGGGTCCTATTTCTGTACATTTTAATTTTTTTAAATTATTCCATTTTACATATCCTTCAACAATTAGTCCAGTAATATAACTATGAAAATACATTTGTTTGATTTCAAGTTTAATAAATAATTTGTATTTTATATATATATATTCGTTGCGGGATGAATCGGGCCGAGCCGTGAACGAGCGCCTGGAAGGGGGGGATTGGTCGGCCATACCGCGCGGAAGTTTTTTGGGAGCGAGCAGCGAGCAGAGAGGTAGGAGGCGTGATGGCGACAAGAGAGCGAGGTGGTAATGTACGGATAAATCGAGAATAATCGGGACGGCTGGTGTTAAAGGAAGGAGAATTGTGATAGACTTAATGATGATTGCGAGTAGGGATTGTGGTAAACGTGTTTGGAAGGAATAATCACGAAATTTGACAAGAGAAGAGAACATTGCACGGACACGTGGGCGATGCTGTTCAGTGGTGGTCGGTGAAGCTGTGCGGATGCGGGATTATATGGTGGAACCGTGTGAGCTGAGACAGGAAATTCGTCGTGTGGAGAAGGAAATTGTGGTGAGACGACGCCGGTGTACGAGAACGGGCCGCCGGCGACACGTGGGCAGGCAGAACATCGTTGGCGCCAAGGTCACCTCTCGGCAACGAGCGGGGCACGCGGCATCGCGTCGCGTAGAAGACGATGGGAGTGGAAGGCAGATAAGTAACAATAATTATGAACAAGAATAGATGGGTAATCGAATATAAGATGCTGGTTCAGGGTGCTCACTGAGTAGTAAGGAGAGCAACTGTGTCTGTAGTGGTTCACGAATGGCATGTAGTTTTCAGAGAAATGGAGGTTAATAAATGGAAATAACAAATGTAAAGATGATAGGAATAGCCGGAGATGTGTAGTGTAAACCATTTAATCGATATTCAGTAAAAATTTGCGCCCAGGTCAATGATGGAAATTATGTTATTAATGTGAAGATATTTTTTTCTTAATAAATCCTATTTCTGTGATGATAGATTCTTTGAACTCAGATAATGATGATTGAAGTATCCCCCTCAAAGAATCCCTGTGCCCCAAATAAACAATCACAAAATTTATGATATGTGCACCTATGAAACCGATAAAGGGTAAGTAAGGTCACAATATATATATATATATATATATATATATATATATATATATATATATATATATATGCATGCGCATTGCATATGTATAAATTAGGCTGAGTAGGTAGCTGAGACCGGCTTACGATGTACTTCGACATCAAGCAATGTACCCCGCATATTTAGCCTAGAATGATCTATGGCGGGGCTCATCAGAAAGACGATTCGGGAGCAAAGAGCCATCGACAGTGGCCGGAGCAGCAGCGGGAGCGAGCGAAGCCTGCTTGGCGAGGGAGGGAGGGCGGCGTGGAGAAGTAGAAGCGATAAGGCGGATCATTTTCACAGAAGACGACATTGCAAAATTGGTTGTCGTGGAAGAGGAAGCAAGGCTCTCATAATAATAGTCCGATAAGTTTTAAAATAAATGGGAATAACTATTTTTTCTGAAAAATTGGAGATAATATAAAATGGTTTGTCATACAAATTTTAATCATGTTAAAGAGTGTAATCTAAAGAGTCATTACACGATGAATCATGCAGGCTAAATACGACAAATACACTGATGAAGAACGTATAATTTGAAAATAGATTTCATCGAATTTTATGATATGGAATCAGATTTCAAAGTTTTTGCTTAACCATTTTTCAATATTGACAGAGTAAATCCGATTTACGGTTGGAAATATTCAAATCGTCAAAATGATACAGATTTGAAAGACAAATTCCATCACAAAGGAAGATGTACTTCAATTTTACAAAACCCTTCGCCAGAGATAATAGTTTCCTAATTTCCACAAGCATGCTGCCCAAATTTTAAGAATGTATGAGTCTATATATATTTGTGAGCAATTTTTTTCTAGTATGAAAATTTGTACATCGAGACTAAAGTTCTCTCACAGATACAACTTGACAAATGACTTGAGGTTAAGTTGCGCTCAATCATTTGGGGCCAAATATTGAACGCATTGTGCGAGAAAAAATATTTTAAAAATGTAGAAAGAATTACAATGCAATGGTCTCTTAAGAGTAACACTATGTAATTTTGGTAGTTTGATGGCACTATAACTCAGAGATAAAAAAGTATTTACATGCCTTTTGACATTTCAGCATTCAGTAATGTGTCGCCAACTTTCTCAATGATATTTGCTGAAATTCTTTCCTTGCCCGAATTATTTCTTTAATTATTATTATCATCTTATGTTAGTGGAGGTGACAATAACTATCTTCAATGACAATGGTAATGGCTGTTTTGGTATATCCGCTTGTAGATGGAACACGGGTGTCTATGGACAAAATCACGTCAGTGTGGAGCGCTAAGCCCCACCGATGAATTTTCATTCCCGGTGTTTGACACTTGAATTTCTCATAGTGCTCCCGCTGGGTCCCGGTCCGCCCGCTGGGAACCGGGAGCAATCGGCCGTGGCTCTACGGAGCGAAAATGTGATGAGGCCTGATCTAAGGACTATATTCAGTATTTTAATATATCTAAAATATCTCTCCAAAATACTATGTTACTCTTCATTATTAGCAAACGGATAGCTAACGTAACACACTGAGACAAAATGTCATCAGATTAAATATTTTGAACTTAATCCAAGAAGAAGAAATTTCTGACTCTTAAACGAAATGAAAGAACGTAAAAAATCAGCTGAAGAATAGGAAGAGAGAATAAATATGACAAGCAACAATCTAAATTTCAAGCAAACCAACACGTTTATTGACAAAAAAGGAGTTCCTTATCAGCTCGCCTTCAGCAGCGTCCCGTAGAGGCTTGGTTATAAACAAAAGCGGCCCGCCAACTTCGCGTTCAAACGCAACTAAATCCTGCTGCGTTCTGTCGCCAAAGCATTTGCGCAGGCCCGGAGCCCTGCGGGGGCGGAAGCCGAGAGGGCGCAGCCTCGGGCAAAGTGGTCGTAGCGCGCGCCGGCGAAGACCTCTGGCGGCGGCGGCGGCACAATCTGCCATCTCCGCGAAACGACTGTGGGGAGCTGCCGTCGTGCCGCGCCGCGCCGCATAGCCCGCACGCCCCCTGCACTAGCCCCGGGACCGTGGAGCTGAGCGCGCGAGGCAGGGCCAGTCACAGCAGCGGGTGCCCCGCGCTGGGGCCCACGTGCCCTACTGAAATAGGGCACCAAGAATAACAACCTACCGACTACGTTAGTTCAAAGCAACAACACCGGAGCGATTTTGAACTGGAGGTCCTAGGGTTTGAGTTCTGTCGGTGGCCGATTTTTCACGCTAGCTCTATATCTGGCTCGAATTCATCCGCTGTCTGGAGGAGAATTCTTGCGGGCGGCTGCTCTGATCGGTAGTTTTTCACGGTTTCTCCAATCAATACCATCTACTCTTACACACACATACACACACACATACACACACACATACACACACACTAGGGATGTGCCATTAACAGCTAAACTGTTATTTCTTAACAGTTAACGTTTAGTAACTGTTACGAGAAATAACAGATATTTAATTTATCCTGTTATTGGCTGTTATCGGTTGATATTCATAGTACTCCATGCTATTGGGCCAAACCCGAACTACTACAAGCTTTCGCGGCAACCATTTTGTACGACAACAGTTTCACTGCTGCTAATGAATCGTGATTAACAAGTGTTGAAATTATAGATTCATTAATACATAATTCGTCATTATTACACATCATGTGTCACAATATTTTTATATTTTATGGTATTACGTATTATACAATAAGAAGTTTGTCCTTGAAATTAAATCCGTCCAATATGTTAATGTTAACTTCTTTCTGTCCCATTTCAGCTTATGTGAGATCCACTAATATTTCCCTAAGTGTGATAGAATACAATGAGTTACGGTCAAATAACTTGCATTATAATGTTTGATATTCAACAGTCATTACCACTTTAATTTTAGGTACGCAAAACAATTTCAACATCTCATTATTTTTGTCACTCGTCACTTCACTATCAACATGTTGCATATTCGAAAGAATATTTGCAATCTGATCATGAATCACTGTTGTTATTATTATAATGTTCTACACACATTTGCTACTCATCATATTAACTACTATTCTTCCTTGGCAGTTCATATCAGCTCAGTCTCGTTCATATCAGCTGTTTCTTTCTCTCTGCCTAAACATGTATGGGAAAGTAGTGCAGAAAACCGCTGTAAGGTAGCTGCACAAGTGTTACGGTGCTACCAACGTTATTCATTTTGCCTGGTTTAACTCTTAGCAGTCGCCACAACTGATTTAACTCTTAGCAGACGGCTACGTTAGGTTGCTGATCATGGACGTGTTATTTTTCAACTGTTGTTAATAATCGTTATTACGAGTCCACTGTTATTCCGATAACAGTTATTGACGAAAAGCTGTTAAGCCCATCTCTAACACACAGACACACAGACACACACACACACACACACACACACACATAGGCACTTCAATGCACTATACCTCAAATGTCGGGAGATCAGTCAAGAGTTTAGTGCTTGTCTCGGTTGGGATGGTGACTTGCTGGAGGAGATATCTGGTAAGGGAAATCCCCGCAAGCGGATGGTCCCAGTTCTCATGTACTAGCAGAGGAGAAACATCGCCCCGGCTCCTTCCGGGGTAAATTACCGAAATTACTGGAGGCTCTTTCCGGGATTACTTTGCACTAATAACCACAGTAATTGACGTGCTCGGAAATACAAAATAATAAATCAAACAATTAAAATCAGTTTTTGAAGCCAAAACAATTACAAACAAACTAGCTTAATGTGGCGTCACCAATAATTTTAAAAGAATTCATTTATTTAAGTTTTTAAAATTAGAATAGATTAGGATTTGAAAATATTACAATTTTCCTCCAGTAGACCGTGGCGATTGACCTCTTACTCTCCCCAACTAGTGGACCGGAATCTATGTAATAATTTTTTCTTAAGCCACACCTTTCTTTATGACTCCATACCCTCTTATCTTTAATCTTTTTTAAGTAGAGTAATAATAATAATAATAATAATAGTAAAATAATTGTTATTGTGTTCTCCAAGGATACAAAAGGATACAAGGATACACAAGGCTAGTTCTCCAGCAGCAGACAAACTAATTGAATGATACCTCGCTTGCCTAACACAATAGATCGGAAGGGGCCTAAATATTAATTTCTTCCGTTTCACCGCTTTCCACATTTCCATTTAACCTTATCTGATATTTAACAAAATATAAACTAGTGTTACTACAAAATGGCACAGACTTTCCCGTATTAGTTTTCTATTTCCTTGGGACTTCGCTAGATATTCCGAATTGTCACAAACTCTTTCTTGCCAGCTGTCATCTATCAGCGCCAAAAGTACATTTTTCGCCATTTTCTTAATTTTTCGGTTTCCTATTGGTAGAACGGAAATGTTAATTTTAGAATATTAAACAACACAAAAACCTAGTCATAAATGGCAATTTTCTTTTAAAAAGTATGTGCCGTTTAAGAGAAAATGGCGTTTAAGCACTACTAAAAATGCGAAATTTGAAGCTCATTTTCACACAAAATGTTTCAGTTTTCAAAATACTTTATTTGAAGTTATTTGAAGCACTTACACTCGCAAATATAATAATGTTTACAAATTGCTGGCAATGTGCATATTAAAGATGTGAGAGATCTTTCAGAAAATTACAATTATGTAATTTTTGAAAAAAAAAAAAAAAAAAAAAAAAAAAACTTAAAATAAACTTTACGCTATACTAAAGAGTGTAATCATCACTATCCGTTACCAAAGTTTGAAGAAAAAAATTTGCAGCCATTTATGAGAAAATGGCGTTTGAGCGTTTCTGAAAATGCGAAATTTGAGATACTTTTCACAGAAAACGGCTGTGTTTTAAAGAAAATTTATTTGACAGTATTTAAAGCACATATACTTGTAAATATAATAATGTAAAAAAATCACCGCTAATGTAAATATTATCGACGTGAGAAACGTGTGAAAAAATTTACATTTTTGTAAGTTTTGAAAAAAACCAACCTATAGAGCAAAATGGCTTTTATGTCATCTGATAGAGTACATTTACCACTATCCCTACCAAAAGTTTAAAGAAAAAAGTTGGAGCCGTTTTTGAGAAAATCTTGTTTTTGTAATTTTTTAAAATTGCACATTTGCACGCAATATTGCACGAAAACTTCTTAAATTTTGAAAAACATTTACATGATCTTTCTGAAAGAACTCATTATGCAGAACAAATTTTATTTGAAGAAAAAATCTCTTATCTTCAATTTTGTAGTTGGAGAAAGACACCGAAAAAATTCAAACTTTCACAATTTTTGAAAATTTAGAGTTATCCGTGAAAATCGGACCCATGCCATGCTAATAAGTGTATTTTACTCTATTCACAGAAGAAATTTAAAGAAAAAAATTTGAGCCGTTTTTGAGAAAATTTTGAAAATCCCCGGAGGGCTTCATATAAAGTACCCCCAAATTTTGAAGAATCTTTTTTAAAATATCAAAGCTTCGCCTTGAACCAGATCGACCGGGGAACATCCATTTGGGAAGAAATCGTACGTCTGGTTTAGGCGCTAGCAGTGTTGTGGTCAAAGAGTGTATACCAAAGATTAGGAAAGTGGGGAGAAAATGTAAAAAATAACAATGAAGAAAATGTGAGAGAATTCGCAGCTTTCAACGAACAGTATATTGCAAATACGTTTAAATAGAAAAAAGACATTCATAAATATACATGGTCAGCACGAGATAGTAGATCCATAATTAATTATATACACTCATCGTCATAAAAGAGATGCACCCCGAAGGAACCTACTGATCCATCTGTAATCTTGGTGGGTATTTTGCACACCATTCATTAAGCCAATGATTTCATTTTCACCGTCAACCGCGCACTGGGGGGTCGGGGGTAAGGGAGTGACGTCGTGCCCACCAGCCGAGAAAAGAGGGTCTTAAACGCCCGCGCCGGCCATTGCGACATCGGGTGTCGTCGCCAGAGCGTCACCTGCACGTACACGACGCCTAGGCGAGTTTTGGATAGCCGGTTCTCCAGATAGAAGCTTTCAAGAGGGGTCACACTGTGGGTGTGTGGGAGGCTGGTTGGTCGTGTCACCGTATTGCGCGCCACACCGGTCGTACGGACACCACCATCGCCGGCTTTTGGTGGCAATGGATTGAGGAAGGCATGCACACACGACATGCTGAATCTGGACGTCCGCCACGCAGCACGAGGAGGGAGGACCGACGGATGGTTCGCCGGGCGACCAGATTCAACGGCAACTATAGGTGCTTCAGTGGTGATTCGGCGGGCTGTGCAGCCTGCACTGTCACATCCTGTAAGTGCCAGTACAATTGGTAGATGGTTGCACAACGCTGGGCTCTCCGTACGCTGATCGTTACGACGCCTGCTACCATCTGCCGCTCTCTTTTCCACCATTCCTGCTACCATCACCACTACAACCATAATTTATTCTTGTCTCACATAGTATTCTTTCCTACTTGTTTTGTTATTTGCAACACACGTTGGCACTGTCCATCTTTGTTGACCCTTTGTCTGTTGTCATAATCTCATCTTAGCATTTGCCAACTCTTTTTTAAGGTTTCTAACTCTTTAAAACATTATCACTCAACATCACAACGTTCTCTCGCATCTCTACCTTCGGATTCAATTCTCACTTTAACCCACTTCAAGTGCCTTTACAACTACTGATGAATTTCAACTATGCCAGTAAATGAAAGTGTTAATACAAGTTTTGTATCTATTTACACAAGTTTTCATTGTTCAGTCGATGTATTTACTGGCAGCAGAACTCAGTTTGCCACTGTCGCAGCGGATCAGTCGTCGTCTGAAACTGTGAAAGTGGCGCTGCTACGTTGTTTTTTTATTCTGTGTATTGACATTCTCCAGATTTCCGCCCCCTTTGCCTTTGCTCTCCTTTTCCTACTTCCCCCGCCGTCTCCTCTTTCCTTTGCCGGCACCGCCGACGCCAACACTCCGTCGCTGCCCAGAGTTGTAGAAAATGGCCTCTAAATTTTGAACAACTTCCGGGTGACTGATGGTTCCGATTCGAAGAACTTGAAAAAGGCGGAGCGTGAGTCGGTCCTGGGAGAAAGCGGCGGGCAGAGAATGAGGAGCGGCGGCCCGGCGGCTGGCGTGGGGTGGGTGGAGACGGCGGCGCCGGCGGCGGAGTGCGCGGGAGGGCGGCGAAGGGAGTCAGGCGCGAGCGGCGACGAGGCGAGTGAGGCGGAGAAAAGCAAGGGAATGTCGGCAGGGGAGGGTGTGGTGGGGGGGCATGGGTTGGGATGGTAAGGTATGGGGGCGGGTTTGCTTAGAGGTGAACGGGTAACGGGCGAAAGCGGCCACGGAGGTTGGGAGGAGGACAGTGACGGGGCTGTCGGGAAATGGCGGCGACAGGAGGCGTGGCGAGGTATGGCGCGGCGTGGCCTGCCGTGGCGGGCAAAGGCCTGTCGGGGGAAGGGTGTGGCGAGGAAGGCGTGGTGGGGAAAGGTATGACGGAGAAAGACGTGGCGGGGTGAGTCGTAACGGGAAAAAAGGTGGCGGGGAAAGGCGTGGCGGGGAATGGCGTGACGGATAAAGGCGTGGTGAGGAAAAGCGTGTCGGGAAAGATTTGGCGAGGTGAGCGTAGAGGCGGAATGCGTGGAGGGGAAAGGAGTGGCGGGGAAAAGCGTGGCGGGGAAAGACATTGCGGGGAAACGCGGCGGGGAATGGCGTGGCGGGGAAGGGCGTGGAAGGTAAGGAGCTGGCGGAGACGGGCGTGGAGGGGGAGGGAGTTGCTAGGAAAGGCGTTGCGGGGAAAGGCGTGGGTGGAAAGGAGTGGCGGGGAAAGGAGTGGCGGGGAAAGGAGTGGCGGGGAAAGGAGTGGCGGGGAAAGGCGTAGCGGGAAAAGATGTGGCATGGTGAGGCTAGCAAGGGAAAGGCGTGGTGGAGACAGGCATGGCGGGGAAGGCACAGCAGAGACAGGAGTGACGGAGAAAGGTATGGCGGGGAGGCATGGCGGGGAAAGAAATGATGTGGCATTGAGTGGCGTGACGGGGTGAGGCGAGACGGGGCGGCGTTAGGCGTAGCGACGATGGGCGTGGCGTGGCAGGACGGTGATGAGCAAGCTGGGTCGACAATGGACGGGACGAGGCGTTGAGTGGCGGATAGGGTACGATGCGTGCTTGCGAGTTCTGCGGAAACGACAGAGTGGCAAGGCAAGATGGGAAGCACTGAGTGGGACAAAGCAGATAGCTTGCTGTGCTCCAATCAACGTGGCCGTCACTGTCTCCGCCCTAGCCTTCGTCCCGTGTTTCCTCTTTCTGTTGCTTTCCGACTTCTTAGTCGTCTTCAGCGCTTTCTTCAACAAATCACTTCCAGAACCGCTTCTAATGTTGCTAGTTCTTACAGCACATCCTTCGCCTGCATACTAAAGTTAGTATCGTCATCTCTGATTGCTTGACTTGTTACAGCCCAAATGTACCAACTAAATTTGGAAATAAAAATTAAAAAACAAGGAAGTATCATGCAGGCTAGTATTATGTAAATGAGTTGAAAATCATTTGGCTTTCGAAGTCCCTTGTTTCTGCGGATTTGTAATCAAATTAGGTATTAATAGAATATCAACAATATTTCATTTTAGAGTAAAATATAACGAAAACTGAAAGTACGTAACCAGTAACTATAAATGAAAATTGGTTCGTTAAAAAAATATAATTTCAACTCTTCGTAACGCCTCATCATGCCATGCAGTAAACGATTTGCCACCATGCCGCCACCAGACCGAAATATTCCACATTGCAGGTTTCCAGTAACTCAAATTTCGCGTTGAAATAAAAAAGGGGGTAATATTTTGGGATCACAAAATCTCTTTTTTTGGCCGGCTGTTTAAAACAGTTGGTTTAAATTTTGAGAGCAATTGCACCAGTGCAGTGGTTCAAAAATGTCAATGGAACATTCATCCACCCAACCATCACTCCAATTATTACATCATTATTAATAATTTTTAATGTATTTTAAGGAAAGTACATAACGGAATACCAACAAATGAGCTTTTGTTAGAAGTTTAACCACACTTAGCGTTACAAAAATTTATTAATTTAACATATTTCCCCTTAGAAAGCTTTCAAATAAAATTCTAAATATATAGCACAACTTGAAAACTGTTTTCTAGAGAATAGAAAAACAAACCATCTGGATTTACAAGTAGGAAACATGCAGGAGAACTTGTAGGGAACTTATGGGTCAACATGGAATGGAGTATGTGGGTGGAATATCTGTGTGTGTGGGGGGGACATGCTGGGGGACTGATGGGCGCGATTTATGCTTTTTAGGATTTATTTTATAAAACGAGAACTTTATGATCTGATCTTTAATATTTTTGGAGGTTTCACTCATCTCGGCAAAATCAACATCTAGCATTTAGGAGTAAACACAATTTGCTTGGTTGTTTTGTTGTGGATGTTTATGTCATTTGATTCGTATTAATATAAGCCATATGAGATTAGAAAAAACCGTTTAAATTGACTTCTATTTTACGGGAGAACGGGCAAACATAGGCTAAATTAATTATTTGATGTTAAGGATGATTTATACTTACGTGTCTACGAGAGATTTTAATACGTCTGCTTTTAACAGAATTTAGCAAATTTAGAATGTTCGCCTATCCGCATTACCGGGCCATGTTATAAACGTCAAGTTCAGGGGCTGGTCTTTCGGAGATGGGAACTAGATGAGAGGCTACTGTCACTTTCTCACTTTTTTTCACTGTTTTACAAAGTGCGTAATGTTCGCACGGGTATAAATAATTTTATATATTAAGCATTTTGTAGGTTATTCGATTCCGAGTTAGTTCCAATAATTTAAATCCAGAAGTGGACCCTTATGCGGGCTCTTTGATATCCCTGTTTACACCCGGAATATTCCCTCTCCTTGCACCTTTTCAATGTTTTGAATTCTGATTCATTCACAATCTTCCATCACTTTAGGACCTCCGAAAACTCATATTTCTTCGTGTCCGTCGCCTTTTCATGCCGTTACAAAAGTGTTCATCTCTTACTTTCTCTTACAACATCGACGTATTTTCTCTTTTATTGCATTCATTGGCTAGCTTCTCTCGTTCGTTGACTTTTATATAATAAAATGCTAGAAAACAAAATATTGAGTGACAATGGTGTACAAATAAAGCAATAGATACAAGAAGCTGCCGTGAAAATATTTGAACAATACAATACGTAAACCGATATATTTGAAGATGAAACACAGTCGTCACTAATATATTTCTTTATTTAGAACAACTCAGCTAGCGAGTTAACACATGATGCCAAACCAAATAACTATGATTTTTTTAGTAAAATGCATCTGCACAAAAATATGTCAAATAATAATTTTAGATATTTTGTTGAGAATTTCAAAATTACATGTATTTGTTGTCCACAACATACTATCCTTTCCACTTCATTGACACACTTCACTATGTAGTTTTATATACAGCCAAGTATATAAATAATAATAGGGTGCATAATAAAGTAAATAAATAATCATAAAGACAAAAATAGAAAAATTAAAGAAGGGGGTCGGGAGTAGTGTATATCGGTTGAAAAAGGAGAGTTTAACAAAAAGGATTTCGGAATTAATGTTAAATTCTTTAATAAAAAGAATTTAACATTAATGCCAAATCAAAGTGTTTAATTTTATAATAAGGCATTCTGATTAATTGCTTCCATCTCTCATTTGAGATAGTTGTTTTACCAATTTTTATAAATGCTCTTCTTTTCAATTACTTTCCACAATATATTTTTCCCTCCAATCGAAATTGCTTGCATGTTTTGTACGAATGACAAGAAAAATTTGTTCTATTCCCACCTCAAATAACCTTCATCTGCCCACAAAACACCCGCAAACTCGCCCCACTTAGCATAGCAAAACGCGAAAAGCAAGAAGAGCTCCAGAAAAAGCCTCCTTCAATTCATTTCCTCGTCGTCTTCAGCGGAATAAAACACGGCTACAGAGGTCGCGCTTGTTTGATACAACCCTCGCAATATTTTTCTTGCTCCTCTCAATGGGCGAGCTGTCGGATCACGGGGAGGCGCCTACGGGGGCTGCGCATTAGGCTGAAACGCCTCCGAGGTGGAGTGAGAGGGGTGGAAGGGGTGGCGAGGAATCGAGTGAAAGGGAAAGAAAGGGTGAAGGGGAAAGAAGTGGTGGAGAGGAGAGGAGGGATGGAGTTGAAAGAAGAGGCGGAGGGGAAACAAGGGGTGGAGGGGAAAGAAGGGGTGGAGGAGAATGAATTCTTGGGGAGAGGGTAAGAAGGGGTGGAGGTGTAAGAAGGGGTAGGGGAAATAAGAAGTGGGGAAAAAGAAGTGGTAGGGAGAAAGAAGGGGTGGAAGAGTAATAAATGGTTGGGGGTGGACCATCCTCGACGGTGCCGCATTCAAGAAACGAGAGTCTAAGATTGTATTCAAAATACGAATGAAAGAGTCGGCGTCGACTTTTGGCGCCGAGCCCGGGCCGAGCGCCTCCGTCTCGCGGGGGTGATCAGTTATGAGTGCTAGCTCCCCGCACAGTCTCGAACATATTGCAGGGAGTAGGAGAGGCTTCCAGCAGGGAGAGAAGAACTGAGGGAGGGGCTCTAGAGAGATTCCCCCGTGGTTCTCCCCCTCTCCCAGGGTTCCAGGCTCGCCTCTTGCCTTCGGCAGCAGCCGAGGCTCCGGCGAAAATAGGTAAGAAAAAAAAAGGCTCAAAATATATAGTATACCGGAAGAGTGCAAATGAAGGCACAAGTGTATTATGAGCTGCGCGAGATGGCGAATGATAATGTATGGAATCTTTTGTCACCTCAACCTGCTATAACTCCGCCTAGACGCTCGCCGCGGTATTTCGCCTACGCCCTACAGACACCTTCTCTCTCATACAATTCGCCTGTGAATTTATTGCGACTTTTAAGATGTCGTATATATATAAGAAGCATTCTTTACGGAATATACGGGGCGGTGGGTCGTGGCGGGGAGTAGAAAGACCATCCGGGTGTGAGGGACGTCGCACTTGGTGTGAAAATGCGAAAAAGTTAGCTATAAACTACACGCCATACGTTAGAATTTTCCTTAGTCTCCGTCTTTTTGCCTTCTTTTCTGCGTCTGTGGGCGCCTTCAACGCAGCCCCGTTGGCTCGATGTCGTAGGAGGTGGAGGTGGAAGGAGGGAAGGAGGGGAAGGGCGAGGAGGGAGGAGGAAGGAGGGCGAAGAGGGAGGAGAGAAAGGAGGGAGGAGAGGGAAGGAGGGAGGGGAGCAAGGAAGAGGTGAGGTGACGCTAGGAAACGGAAGAGGTGGAGGGGGAAAGAAGGTGAATGGAGAAAGAGGTGAAACGATGAAGAAAGTGAAGGGGAGAGGAGGGGAAGGGAGTATGGGAGGAAGAAGGAAGTAGGAAGGGAGGAGGGTGGAGAAAGAGGAGTGTGGTAGGAGGAGGGAGGAAGAGAAGAGAGAGGGAGAGAAGAAAGAGGAGGGAGGGAGAAGGCAGGAGAATGAGATAGGAGGATGAGGGTGGGGGAAAGAGGAAGGAGTAGGACGGGTTGAGGAGGGTGGAGGGGGACGGAGGAGTGGGAGGGAGGAGGAGTGGGGATGGAGGAGAAAGGAGAAGAGAGAAACAGGGAGGAGGAGGAGGAGGCGGGTGGGAGTAGTAAGGAGAAGGGAGGAGAGTAGTCCTGTTGAATTGCGTCAAATACGAGGTGATGTCTTTGATAGTGAATCTTTAACTGCACACTTCTAGATCACTAGTAGTACCAGATATTTCAGTATATCACAAGAAAAATACTTCGCCTTTAAAGTTTATCGATTTGTTTAGCAAGAGTGTTTTTTCTATGAATGGCACCATTTTGTTTAGAATAAACGTGGAAACTTGGATTTTTAAAGAATTCTGGGAATTGAATGAACATTTAATTTAGTTAAGGAAGTAATGCCATTTACGATAATGCCACTATAAAATAATAAATTAACAAGCAATGATACAATTACGGAAATCGTTTTAAAACCTATTAGAAATAAGAAATATTTTAAATTTTAAAAGGTGACAGATGTAGGGAAAAACGTAAAACAAAGAAGAGATGTAGAAAAATTCAGCTTTGTGAATAGGACCACTGTTGACTGGAGCAATGTACCTGCAGAGGTGCTGGCAACTCTTCTGAGAAGTACATGAGTTCTGCGTTCGAGATTTCTTAAGAGCGCAAGTATAGTGATGTCCAGTAAAATGCTGCGAAGGCCAACAAAAGCTCTGGCAAAATACCATCAATAAATAAATTACTGGTTACCGAGAGGAGATGGAGTGAAATGAAGAGAAGGAAAGGGAAGAGTTGGGTACGGAGTATGGATAGGCACATTTTATTAGACCCTTCAAGTCAAAGGAAGACTCATTTAATTTGGGTAACATTTTCCAAAAAGTCATGAGAAAAAATCATAAAAGTTGTTCTTCAGTTTCAATGTCTATCTCTAAAACCTAATTGTTAAAATCATTGTCCGTTTGCTTTTCAATTTGAGTACTGAAGTTGAATTACAATAGGAACTATTCCAAATAATACCAACAGTAAGTGGTACGTAGTCGTATTATAACTAGTGTCTAATAGAGGAACCAAGAGTTCTATAAATATCTTTACACTTCTTACTTTTATCACGTTGCATTAAATTTCGAAGTATTTGCTGCTTTCGAAGAGGAAAGGCACGCAAATATAATTTTCTTCTCAAGAGACATACGCCAGCAAATAAGAACGACCTAGGAAGTTCTTAACACTTCATCCAGCGGGGGATAATGAAAATGCAAAATTACTTCTCTGGTAGTAATGCTTCTATACAAAAATCAAGCATCCAACATCCAAAAGGCAATTTCAAATTGTAATGGGATTTTATTCATCTTGCGTAAAATTTCGTCAGTTTCCGAAGAGTTAGATTCAACAAAATGATCAAAGTTTTGACAATAACAAGACTTTAAAATGAATTCATTTCTTAGAAACATACTACGTCTGTTATTTTCGCTTTGCGTCAAAAACCGTTTAAACGTACCTTAAAACAGAAGTGACGCCACCAAACTACATTAAAAGAAATCGTATTATATCTGAAAGTGAATGGGAGTTTGAAAGAAAAAGACAACGCGAAAACACTGAAGTTTCTTTTAAGGGTAATGTTGTTCTCTTTTTTTTGTTGTCGCTTCTGCGTTTTGATGAGATTTCGTCGCGACGTTTATAGCGAGAGCGTCGTTAGCAATCTTTGCTATCGCAAGTCGCTTGTCTTGGCCCGCCGAGTTATAAGTTGTTCTTTTTCCTTTTCACACCTCATGTCTTAACCCTCGCCTCTTCTCTTTTCGTTTCTCTGCAAAGATTTGTTTCTTACGACGACGCCCTACAGCGCCAAAATACAAGGTGAAATAAAGAATAGGAGGAATGGAAATGACTGGGACAAAGAATCAAACAAAAAGAGATACGAAAAGCGAGCAATCGAGAAGTGAAAAAGGCAATCGAACCGATAAGTCTGGCAGCGGTGCTGAATTTCTCCTGCCCCGCCTCGTCCTTTCTATCCCGCGCCCCACTTTTGACGCTTAGAACTCACCCTACGGAAGGGGTTGCCACCCCAACGCAAATAAATCCAGATACCGCCGCGGAAATGAGAAAAGGGCGCGAAAGAAAATAACGCTTAAGTGTCTACTTCGCACCCCCTTCTATCTCTGACTAGGTTGCCCAAACTGTGAAACGAGGGAAAGGATGTTTTACGGAGAGCGATCGCGGGAAAAGAACATTCAGCGTGACGCATTAAATATCTTCATTTATTCAGAGATGAAATAAACTTTTATGGATGGAATACTACCCAAAAAGATGTGAATGGAAAGTAAAGTGTGATAAGTTTTGTAAGATCAGTACCCATTTATCTTAGATCTCCGGATATATTAGCCATGGAATTTATTTCTTCTGAAAAGAATATAATAATGAATTGCAATAGCTGTCGACACTCGTTACCAACATTACTAATTCACAATTTTGCTCGTCAGCTCAAACAAAATATTGAGATAGTAAATGCAGATATTGCCAGAAGAAAGGGCCGATTAAGACCATCAGCTGGCAGAATGAGGGAGAAGGAAATTAGAACGGGGGAATACAAGAATTACCTGCATTCTACCGGATGCAGGTAGGTTGAACGAATTTTATAGCATACATTAGAAAAAGAAAAGGGAGGAATGGAGGGAAATATGGGAGCAAAAATACATGGATACAGTTTCTTGAAAAATAGTGTTTCTAAGTTAATGATTCAATTAGAAATTACAAAAGAATAAAAGCCAGTTACATTCGTCATCATAGTGTAATTTACATCTCAAATTGTTTGCACATTTGTGCTAGAAATTGTCGATAGCTCAAATTTCAATTACGTTTGCTTTCTCTCTCTTTATTGATTGCTTTTAGAGTGTACTTGCAGTGATTCTCATAGTATTCCGTTTCGAGAAATAGCGAGTTCAGAGAGTACATCCGAACTTCTTGATAGATTATGTGTGTTAACCATTAAGTGCTGAACTTTTTTGAAAGAAGTATTATTTGATTTCCGGGATTGAAACTTGAATGATATACAAATGCTATAAATAGCGAGAGAGAACAAAATGGCGATATAAAAAATGAGAAAAGCATCTAAGCTACGCATCGAAAACAAAATTAATTTATTCGATAACGGACAAAAATAAACATTTGGGTGATGATTTTTACTTTCCCGTATACGTACGTATACACGGAGTGATATACGTAGTATAGGGAAAGTTATGTATTGCTGCGCGAAAAAATGGCCATTTTTCGCCAAAAAAAACCAATGCCGGGCCGTGATAACGAAAAGGTGGATAAAATGTTGTTAATAAAAAAAGCATATATCGTGTTACTTTCTACTTAACGGAGGTTTCTATTTCTGTATCAACATTTGTACATTGTGTTGGGCTAACCAAAATCATTCGATGGGAGGCCGACGATCACAATTTAAATTGTTGACTCTCATAATGAATTGAAATCTCTAACGAGTGACGGGATTTGCGCTCTGTTCCCACCACTGTCAACAACTCCCTACAAAGGGTCGCAAAGGGTTTGCTTGTCACGTGGTGGTCAAAATCGCGGTGGTGGAGTCGTTAGCGGACACACAGTGGTCGGAATCGCTAAAATACTTTTCATCACAATCATGACAAAAACATTAAAAGTGCATTTTTACCAAAATATGTGTCTTATTCACTGTGATTCTCATAGTACTCCCTTATTTGCAGGTGTCTAGGGCAGAACTGATTCAGTCGGGCGGAAGACTTAAATTTATTGTAATAATACTGATATTTTAGTAGGATTTCCTTCATTTCTTCACATAAGTGTTCAGGAAGTTTTTTTTAATTGATAGAAATACAAAACACTGGACACGAATCACGTATCACACAACATTCATATTATTTATTCAATAGACTTGCATTTAGCAGCTCTCATATCAAACCAATTTTTACAAAGAGATTTAAAAAGAAAGAATTCTTACGAGAGAGGACGACTTTCACTTTCACGTTGGAAATATTAATATTTGTTGAAAATATTTGTAAATTAGACGAGCGCAAATGGAATTTCAGAATGCAAGGAATATTTTTTCTCACCTAACCATCTTTTTTTGGTTATCGCCCGAGCCTAACACGCAAACAGAATGCTACGGCAGTGGTGCCAAGGTCTTCTACTGGTGGCAGTGGCACGCGTCGTGGCACCGCAGTATGCCACGAGCTTCTCTGCGCAACTAGCGTCGGGAAAGGTAACTATTAGTAATCCCACCATTTTACAAAAGGGATGGCGTTGTCTCTGGTGGCGGGGTAATGAACTGGGTTGAGAGGCGATTTTGTCGTGGCACTCGTGCCACGGACTCACGCTCATGGTATCAGCCTTGACAACACTGCTCTACGACTTTAATATCTAATTTTCGCAGACGAAGGTCTCGCGTTATGTAATGAGAGTTTCGGAGAGCTATTACATTTTGGTATTTTTGATCTTTTGGATAGCTTCACTCCACATGAGTGGGAAATATAGCTTAGATTCTATCATAGTACGTTTTGCGTATTTTTACATTCACACGGGTGTGGAGAGGCAAGGGGTTTATCATTTTGAGACTTCTCGCAAGGGGAGGACGATCGGTCTTTATTAGATGAGAAATGCCAATTTTCATTTTTTCATTTAATTTTTCTGTTAATATTTACTTCATGCGATATTTATATGGAAGAGTAAAATTAAGTGGAAATATTTATTACGTATATCAGGATGGTATTTTCTTTTGTCATAAAACATAAATCACTTCATATTATTCTTATTGCAGTACCAATATACTTTTTAAAATTCATTCAGAAGTGAAACTGCTAGTTAAAAAACAAGGAACTATCTGAACGTTGTATTCAGATTTGAAAATTGATTGAAGTAATATTTTCAAATAAATGATTTTAATTAACTTTATATCGAAAAAAGATGATAAATATCATTAAACCGCTTGCCCATTAAAATTGCCAATACAAAACAACTAGTTGAATGTGACGTTGCCTACGCTGTAAACTGTTTTAAAAGTATATTCATGAGTTGAAAATGTCTTTCATACTTCATTTCTTTCATGCGTAGCTTTGTTAAAATATTTTCTTAGTGTATCTGGCATTGGACTTACCAATGAATCGTAGTAGCTGTTAATGTTATACTCCCTTTCAAAAAATCCCAACACTCAATGGCCTTGTAACGGCTTTGGCCGCAACTCCAAACGGAATATGAACTGGTAACATCGCAATTTCAAAATTATAACCGCTGTAAAAAAATTACTTACAGGTATATGAGTGATGCGACAGCAGAACTAGATTTTTAATTGTGGTTTTATAAAATGGACATAAAAGATCACCTGTAAGCTGTGTTTCTGCGTTATTCTCTATTGCTAATATAAGATCATTCTGCATTAGCGCGGAAAATTCTGACACGAAGCCATCTACAACTACATTTGATTCCTCTGAGTGGCTTAACTCTTCCATATTCTTACCCCCTACTTTAAGATTTTAAAACTCCACAAACTCAGTCTGATGTTTGTTCTGAAGGAGAATATTTATCACAATTTACAAAGGTTACTATTTTGTGTTTATGTGTACAAGTTGTAAGTCACATTAAATTAAAAATTGATTTTTGTACGCATAAGAAATGTATTGTTTAGTAATTACAGATTTTGTTTCCTTCGTATATTCTTCACAATCTTCATATTTATTGTTCCAAGGCATGTTGCAAATTCTTTATACAAAATACGCATGAAATGCTTCACACATCACAACTGAAATAATTCCGAATTGACTACACATTCTGCCGGGCGATATTTAGTAATTTTTGATCGTTTGTCAAAAATCAGTGTTTCCATTCTCATGGAAGAAAATTATGGTGTCATGGACTGAATATAACTACGGAATAATGTGGTGTATTCAACGCCACCTGAATAGATCCATTTAGGTGGTACTTATTATTTCCCGGCATACTCACCAATATCGCATCGCCAAAACACGAAAAAACACGATTTGGCAATTTCTTGGAATCTAATGGCCGGGTCGGAAAACAAATTATCAGTTCCCCGTCAGGAGACCGAGACGCGATCAATGACACCTCGTATGTCTCGATTGGTGCACGGGAAGTGGTCTAGCCATGAGAGACGGAACTGCACACACACGCACGCTAGAGGAGTTTACTCAAATACTATAAAGGGATATATTTCAAATATAACGATAACAAAGAGCGTTAAAAAAGTTTACCTTCTCCGGTATAAAAAGCAGAAAAACGAACTTTTTGCCAGAAACATGTTATTTCTTGAGGCTCACATGAATTGTATCTTCAGCTCTACGACTTAGGACCTGCACCCTCCAGAAACAGCCACTGTGTTGTCTCGACTGGGGGCGCGTGGGCCGGCAAATGCGCTCATCTATAATGAAAACCCCGCGAAAGCCCATTAATCCAGAGCAAACGCTCCGCTCCGCGTCGCGGTGCGCATGCGCCTGCTGCCGCCGCCTGCCAGCGGAGCAGTGGCAACACGCGTCACGTCGGTGCTGAGCAAGCTGCATCATCCATCCGAGACAGGGGCCGGCAGAGCTCCCAGGTATTTGCGTTCTCCGAGGGTGCATGTGGAATAACTCCCTTGAATACTGTAGCGATCCTGAGCTCGCTCAGTCACTATTTGGCGATAAGAAAGACCTTGTCTGCGTTCTTCGCCGCGCGATTACGTAACCCGTCGCCTTATCAGCGGTCGCTGGAGGGGTGGCGGGGGGAAGACAGTTGTTCCCTCCCCTACGCGGAAAAGAAGGGGTTGTAACAGCGGTGTCTGGAAAGTGCGCAGAATGTTTCGAGAAGCGGCAGCGTGAGGTAGCAGCGTGAATTTGGAAGCTGATGGTATGGGGCCGCGAGCTCCAGTTAGCGAGAAAGAGGTTTGGCCCAGTGGTGGCTAAATTCACACCGCAGATGCGCGTTCGACGAAGGCATCTGGTCTTGCAGTAAGACGGGGTTACAGAGAGAACGTGCTTAGGCCCAGGACAGAGCGTCGGCAGCCGCATTAGTTCGCTGTGAGTTGTGCGCTGGTGGCGAACGCCACGGCCACCGAAATAAGGTCGGTGTTAAAGACAAAACAATTTTGTATGTGATACTATAAAAAGTAATGAGAATTTGCAAGCAATTGACTGTAGAATGCAGGTTGAAGTGTTGTTCCTGTAGTTCACCGTCAGATTGTTTAATATTTTTTTTTGGCCATTAACACTCTTGCATAATGTATGATATACCCGACCATTGGTATTTCCATAATCATTGTGGACTATTTTCAAAAGATATTTGAAGTAGTGTGTCTTTCTAAGGGGAGAACATCACTTATTTATGATAGAATCTTGTCATGTTAATACACTACAAGTGCAGTTTCTGTCTTTAAATCAAAAAGAACATTTTGATGATAGTGTAAAATCCAAATCAAGTTAGAAACAATTTGGGTTATTTATGAACAATTAAAAGGTTATAAAAGTATATTTGCAATGAACTGTTGAATTTAAGTGAACTTAAATATCTTGAAATATTTATTGAAATTTGGATGCCTGTTGAGTAAAAATACAACATATTTTTTTAATTTCAACCAAAGGTGTAGGTTGTAATAAATGTTTCACATTTATGGTGTAAACACACATGTTTAGTTTTTTTTTTTGCAATTTCTTTTGAATATTCTGTGTTTTCAAAACTATGTTTATTCATCTTAATTGTACACAACATATGTCTTTGTAATTGAAGTGAATTGTTTTGCAAGAAACTACTATGTATGCTAATGCAGTGTATGTTGAGGAAGAGTTAATTGCAACTTTTGTAAACAGAAAGTGCTGAGGCATTTTGTCATCCGAAATGCCTGTGCTCTACCCTCTGATGTACTATTATGTGTACTCATCTCCCCAGAGATATCTTTGATTCAATTTGTTGGATTTCAATTTATTTTTGTCACAGAAGATGTTGCTGTGATGCTAGTTTGTGTCAACTTTGAAATTCATAATTTCTGCAGTTGATTTTTCCTCAAAAAGTTTTTTTTACGCTGTTCATTGTTGTATTTTTCTTTGTTCATTTGTTTATCTGTGCATGTTAGGTAATTTTGCAATTTGTGTTTCTTTTTTTTTTGAGATTCAATTATATTAATGTTTGTGGCTTTCAACTTTGTGTTTTTTTTCAAAATTTCAACAAGAGCCAAATTACCCACGAAATTTCCCCACGGCCGACTTACACGAACGGTCACATAAATGGCGCCCAACTGGCTGGCTTGAAATTTTGAGAAATTTACACTATAGCCATAGCTATTGGTGGTTCCAGCAGTGTTTTTTTTAGTATCTTTGATGTTTGACAAGGTTGTGTTGTGTTTGTTAAAGATATGCATTTCTATAGATATTGTAGGTGGTAAAATACTCACTGAATAGTTAATATTAATTTTTTGTCAATTTGAACTCAAATTAAGACTGGTTCATTTTGTTAGATAAAATGGCTGATAAATACAACCAAGCTAGGGATTTGGGAGATCTTTCTTCAAATGAGGATGAGGGGGAGACTACAGTCAGGGAAATAGTTCAACAGGTAGAATCACCGGTTGCTACCGAAGAATATGCTACTCTTGGTACGTCGGGAACTGAATCTGCGTCTCCTCAAGATCCAACGACATCAGAAATTGACATTGACAGGGCGAATAATATGATGATAAGATTAATGTCGCAGTTTATGATTCAGATAGATGAGAAACTTAGATCCTCGAATTCGGAATTAAAATACAGTTTATCTTCTCAATTAAATGATAAATTAGCTGAACAGTCCTGTCAATTAAATGATAAATTAGCGGATCAATCTAATCAATTAAAAGACAGTTTATCTTCTCAATTAAATGATAAATTAGCTGAACAGTCCTGTCAATTAAATGATAAATTAGCGGATCAATCTAATCAATTAAAAGACAGTCTATCCGCTCAGTTAAATGAAAAATTTGCGGAACAATCTACTCAGTTGGAAGATAGATTAACTGCTAGTTTTAATGCAAGACTAGTTCACTTAGAACAAGCCATAATAGAAAAGACTTCGCAACTTTCATTAGAAACAAAACAACTATCTGAAAATATAGTACAGATGGAAAAGAATTTTCAAGATAGGACGGAACAGTTGTCAAGAGATCTTTCGGACAAAACTTCACAATTGGAACAAAAGTTAACCGATACGACCTCTCAAATTAGAACTGAATTAGAAGAAAAGCTGGAGGCACAGATGTTACGTTTGAATATTAATTTTGAAACAAAAGTTGATAAGGTCAAAACAGAAGTCGACAAAAACGTTTCTGATATAAGGGCAGAAATAGTAGACAACGAGCACAAAATTTTGTCGCAATTAGACTCAAGGAAACGGGAATTAGAAGCTAAGGTAAACGACCTCCAAGAGAAGATTGATGGTTTACCTGCGGGCCCTATGACTACACATCCTATGATGGTTAGCTTACCGCAAGGTTTAACTTTTGGAGCCCATGGGAAGGAGAACCCCTGCGCATTCATAAAGGCAGTAGAACATTTTTTTACATTGTATAATCTGCCTGAAAGCAAGAAAGTCAGATTGGTTTATCAGATGCTAGTGAGTAATGCGAAAATTTGGGCGGACACTCTGGATCCATTACCGACTTCAATGGAGGGATTTAAAGAAAAGTTCTTCATGAGGTACTGGAATCACGAAACCCAGGTTAATTTTCGGTTGAAGCTTATGTGTAGTACCTGGAAAAAAGGTCAGAGCATGCAAGACTACGCTACGGAAAAGCTAGCAGGCTTCAGATTATGCTCTCCCACGATTCCAGAAAGTGAAACCGTTTGCCTTATAATTAGACATTTTCCAATAGGCATTCAGAATTTGCTAAAAAGTCAACTGCCCATGACAGCAGAAAAGTTAGTGACGCAGTTAGGTCTGTATGATGCAACTTATGAGATGTCGGGTAAGCAGGATACAACAAAACCGACAAGCATTTCATCAGCAGCCATCATACAAACTTCTGGCACTAATATGGAAAATGGAAATATGAAGAAAAAGGGAAAGAAACACGAGATATCAGGAGATCATGAAGACACTTCTACTCCGTCGAAAGTTGCTAAATCGGCTTATTATCAACCTGAAGCAGCTGCACAACTGTACAACGCAGAAAAGGGAAAGCAGAAAATGGGCAAGGATAATCCAACACCATCTACTTCAAAAGATCCTGGACGAGGGTTAAACTAATGAGGTTTGTCTCGTGTGGTCACCCCGAAACAAACCAAGAAATCAAGGAAGTAGAAGAGGTGACGATACAGTCTGTGACGTGTTTGCAACCATACTCAGAATCTGAAAGGATGCCGTTTACCAGTGTCAACGCAACCAGACGTAGGTGCCCGATGATCAACATAATATGCGAAGGAAAAGAAATCTCAGCATTGGTTGATACAGGGTGCACATGCTCTGTGATTGTAGAAGATCTGTTAAATGAAATCTCTAAATTGAATCCGAATATACCGCAATTCCCTATGCACAAATCATATATTGTTGGAGCGAACAAAAAGAGGTCGCGTCCAATATCTCGACAGGTCCTATTGCAGTTGACAATTGGCTTAAAGAGGTATGATGTTGTCTGCATAGTAGCAAAGGAATTGCTGTATCCACTCATATTAGGGATGGATTTTCTGCACGACTACGGAGTGGTGATTGACCTATCTAGGAATGCTATACAATTCCCGTTGGACAACACTGTAAACTGTAATCCAGAAGACAACGAGCAGTGCATGGATCTTCACATCAACTGTGTTACTTCTACTAACTTATTAACATCCATTGAAGATACTATCCACAAGAATGAGAACCTGAATCAACTACAACAGACTCAACTGTCTCGATTACTTGTTGAAAATAAGAAAGTATTTGAAAAATGCGACCAACCCATCAAGAATTTCGAATTCACTTTAGAATTAACCGATGAGGATCCGTTTGTGGGGCACAACTATCCTATTCCGGTTGCGTATAGGGAATCATTGGACGAGTTAATACAGTCTATGGTAGCTGAAGGAATAATTAAGAAGATGAAAACCCCATATATAAATCCTATCGTGGTAGTTAAGAAGAAAAATGGACAGCTTCGGTTATGTTTAGACGCAAGGAAACTAAACGCGAAGACCATTCCTCACCGAGATAGACCCCCTAAATTAGAAGAAATGGTAGCGAAAATGAAGAATGTCAAATGGATGTCGAGCATGGATTTTACCGCCTCTTACTGGCAAATTCCCATAGCACCCAGTTCTCAGAAGTACACAGGATTCATTTATCGCGGGATCAGCTATGTTTACCTAAGGACACCGTTCGGATTAAAAAATTCGGCGGCTGCACTTATTCAATGCTTGGACGATGTTATAAACAAGCAGTTATATGATTGTTCCATAGTTTATGTAGATGATGTGGTATTATTTGCTTCAACGTTTGAGGAGCATTTGGAACATTTAGAAACGTTCTTCAAATTATTGCTAGAAAATCATTTACAATTAAACTTTGAAAAATCTCATTTTTGCAGAAAAAGGGTTGACTTCCTTGGTTACCAATTGACAACCAAAGGATTGCAAATGAACCCAGATAAAATTGTTGAAATAGATAAGATTAAGGCGCCTAAAAACAGAAAGCAACTTAAAAGTTTCTTAGGCTGCGTTAACTATTACAGCAGGTTTGTACCCAATTTTGCGATGGCCATAGCCGAATTTTTACCATTATTAAGGAAAGGTCAACAATGGAAGTGGACTGATAGACTCGAAAGTAAGTTTCAAGATCTAAAAGCTGCCTTCCACAAAACATGCGTTATTTCATATCCGCATTTCGATGAGCAGTTCATTCTTCAAACGGATAGCAGCGACTACGGGATCGGAGCCGTTCTATATCAAACCATCGAAGAACGTGATAAGATTGTGGCAATTGTAAGCAGAGTACTGAAGGAATCAGAACAGCATTTTTCTGCTACTGAGAAGGAAGCCAATGCTATTGTATGGTCGATCCACAAATTAAGAGAATATTTGATAGGCAGACATTTTGTCATTAGGACCGACCACAAAGCGCTGATTTTTCTTAATCGTTGCCACACCAACAATAATAGATTGCTGAGGTGGATACTGTACCTTCAACAGTATTCGTTCACCGTTGAACATTGGCCGGGGGAGCAAAATTATTTACCTGATATTCTCAGTAGAAATATGATGGAAGAAGAAACATCTACGGACAAAAATTTATTTCACGCTTCTCCCATCAATTTAAATGTTATGGAGATGCCCAATTTATCATGGGAGGTCATAGCGAGATGCCAAGAGGAAGAAGCTTTCACTAGGAAGATCAAAATGTTCTTACGTGGAGAGTTGGATTCGCAAGACCCAGATTCCATCCGATTAACAGCGGAGAATGCGATCAACAAGTGGAGATTACTAGATGATGTCCTGCTAATAAGAATTAGACCGGATTCCGAAGTTTTCAAAATCTGGATGCCGAAGGTATTGGTACCTGGTATCATATGGCTGGTACACACTAAGCTCGCTCATTTTGGTGCCGACAAAGTTGACAAAGCAATAGCGGAAATATGTCATTGGAGGGGACGAAAAAAGCAAGTCCGAAAGATGATAGCCTCGTGTATTACTTGCCAAAGGACAAAGTACCCCAACCGACATTATGCAGGCGAGCGCAAAGCTATCATCCCGACCAAGGCTAACGAACTGGTAGCGTTAGACCTATATGGTCCTTTGCCAAAGACCAAATATGGATTCAAACATCTTTTTGTATGTGTGGATGTATTTTCGAAATTTGTCCAAGTCTACTGTATCAACCGCCCAAATTCGAAAAACTGTATCCACCAACTGGATAAATTCTTTCGAAAGCTGGGGAATATGAAAAGGTTCTTACCGATAATGGGCCACAGTTTACTAGTGAGTGCTGGTCGCGAGCCATGGAAGAGAAAAACATTATTCACATCTTGGCAAGCATTAGGCATCCGCAATCTAATCCGTCGGAGAGGATAATGAGAGAACTCTCCAGGTTATTTCGGGTTTATTGCCATCAACGGCATACGGATTGGTATTTGTTAGTTCCCTATATAAACAACTGGTTAAATGAAGTCCATCATGACTCCATTAAGACGACCCCCTATGAGGCTCATTTCAAGGAGAAGCCTACCCATGTTCTACAACAGTTGTGCCGACCCGAAATTGTCTCTTTAATTACGAACGAAGCACAAATTGCTGATCAACTTCGAAAAAACGCTCAGAAGAGGCGTAACCAAATGAAATATTCACCATACCAATTTACAGAGAATCAAAAAGTGATGTTAAGAGTTCCAAAAGCTTCGGACCTGCAAAATAGATTGATCTCTAAATTTTTCGTTTTATACGAAGGACCTTATACAATTTCAAGGATACCACATCCAAATGTGGCAGATTTGGTAGATGAAGCCGGACATAATAAAGGTCGATACAATTTCTTCAATCTAAAACCGTTTCATGAATAGATTAGGTATAGCAGGAGTGGGATCAAGAGGTTGAATGATGAAGATACGATTAACAAAAATAAAGAAAAAACCATCAGCAAGGAAGAAGGGCGTTGAATTTCAAGATTATTTTTTCTTACCATTTCAAGACGTTGATGATACGAAAAAAAAATCTTATTCATTGGGGGGCTATGTAGCGATCCTGAGCTCGCTCAGTCACTATTTGGCGATAAGAAAGACCTTGTCTGCGTTCTTCGCCGCGCGATTACGTAACCCGTCGCCTTATCAGCGGTCGCTGGAGGGGTGGCGGGGGAAGACAGTTGTTCCCTCCCCTACGCGGAAAAGAAGGGGTTGTAACAGCGGTGTCTGGAAAGTGCGCAGAATGTTTCGAGAAGCGGCAGCGTGAGGTAGCAGCGTGAATTTGGAAGCTGATGGTATGGGGCCGCGAGCTCCAGTTAGCGAGAAAGAGGTTTGGCCCAGTGGTGGCTAAATTCACACCGCAGATGCGCGTTCGACGAAGGCATCTGGTCTTGCAGTAAGACGGGGTTACAGAGAGAACGTGCTTAGGCCCAGGACAGAGCGTCGGCAGCCGCATTAGTTCGCTGTGAGTTGTGCGCTGGTGGCGAACGCCACGGCCACCGAAATAAGGTCGGTGTTAAAGACAAAACAATTTTGTATGTGATACTATAAAAAGTAATGAGAATTTGCAAGCAATTGACTGTAGAATGCAGGTTGAAGTGTTGTTCCTGTAGTTCACCGTCAGATTGTTTAATATTTTTTTTTGGCCATTAACACTCTTGCATAATGTATGATATACCCGACCATTGGTATTTCCATAATCATTGTGGACTATTTTCAAAAGATATTTGAAGTAGTGTGTCTTTCTAAGGGGAGAACATCACTTATTTATGATAGAATCTTGTCATGTTAATACACTACAAGTGCAGTTTCTGTCTTTAAATCAAAAAGAACATTTTGATGATAGTGTAAAATCCAAATCAAGTTAGAAACAATTTGGGTTATTTATGAACAATTAAAAGGTTATAAAAGTATATTTGCAATGAACTGTTGAATTTAAGTGAACTTAAATATCTTGAAATATTTATTGAAATTTGGATGCCTGTTGAGTAAAAATACAACATATTTTTTTAATTTCAACCAAAGGTGTAGGTTGTAATAAATGTTTCACATTTATGGTGTAAACACACATGTTTAGTTTTTTTTTTTGCAATTTCTTTTGAATATTCTGTGTTTTCAAAACTATGTTTATTCATCTTAATTGTACACAACATATGTCTTTGTAATTGAAGTGAATTGTTTTGCAAGAAACTACTATGTATGCTAATGCAGTGTATGTTGAGGAAGAGTTAATTGCAACTTTTGTAAACAGAAAGTGCTGAGGCATTTTGTCATCCGAAATGCCTGTGCTCTACCCTCTGATGTACTATTATGTGTACTCATCTCCCCAGAGATATCTTTGATTCAATTTGTTGGATTTCAATTTATTTTTGTCACAGAAGATGTTGCTGTGATGCTAGTTTGTGTCAACTTTGAAATTCATAATTTCTGCAGTTGATTTTTCCTCAAAAAGTTTTTTTTACGCTGTTCATTGTTGTATTTTTCTTTGTTCATTTGTTTATCTGTGCATGTTAGGTAATTTTGCAATTTGTGTTTCTTTTTTTTTTGAGATTCAATTATATTAATGTTTGTGGCTTTCAACTTTGTGTTTTTTTTCAAAATTTCAACAAGAGCCAAATTACCCACGAAATTTCCCCACGGCCGACTTACACGAACGGTCACAATACTAAGCATTAGAAAGGAAAGTTCCAAATGAGACACTGAGTTCATTTAAACAACTATATTTCTTGATTATAGAATGAAGAAATAAAACGTGCTTTGATCTTGCGCTTGAGCGTGTTGTGATCTAGAAATTAGTATGAAGCATCAGTTATACAAGTGAGAGTACAGTATTAGTAGTTGTACAATAAGAAATAACATATGCTTCAGTTCTACAGAAATAATTGCATATCGATTTCTAATACAATGCAACATACGTTTAGGTGATTGTATTATTTGCGATGTCCCTAAACATTTTTTGCGCTGATTTAAGACCTGTTACTAGTTTATTTCTATCAGGTGTAGTTTTTTGTATATCTATATCTATTTATATTTATATTTATACTAATATATAAAGAGAGAACTACCATAACTTACAGCGCGATAATCTCTGAATCTACTGAACGAATACCGATGAAACTTTTGTGAGAGCTTCCTTTAACTGTCTGGAGTACTATAGGCTATGTTTTGTAACCATAAACCTTAATATATTTACAAAATAATTACTTTTCTGGACAATTTTAGCCTAGCGTTACACCACAGATTTGAGAGTGCTTCAATGACAATAGTTTTACTGCGCGCCACCAGAAGACGACGTCTGAAATCTATTACTGATTTCATCAATGTAAAGAATTGTGTATTTTGAGGACTGTTTGTTTATTTTTCACAGTCAGTTGTCTAATCCTAAATATTTGTTTTAGTATAATAGTAATAGTTTTTTCCGCTTTATGTAGAGAAATAACATGAATATTGATTATAATTGCATGTAGACGTGAGTGCATTAAGTGTACAAGAGACTAAATTTTTGGAAGATATAATTTTCTGATGAAGGTGGTTAACATTGCCGTAAAAAGATATGAAACACATATGTTTAATTGTAGTAAATTAAGCATTATTATTACGTATTTGCAGGTTAGGCAAGCGGCAGTGCGGTTTACGTGTTATTCTGAAACTGACGGAGGGATGCTTCAGAGAAGTGTTTTAATATAGTAGAGAGTGGGATAGTAGTGAGTACCTTTGGGTGTTGAAGGAACGGTTAAATTGATGACAGTTCGGCAATAATACAATTCTTAGTAAAACGGCAGTACAATTAAAGTAAAACAGTATTGGTAAATGGGTATTTGGAGGAATTGAATGTGTGACAACGCTGGTTTTGAAGGTTGTTATTTTAAATAAGAGAAAAAGTGTTGTCAAGCCGGGATCCACAGTGATCTCGGATTTTTGGAGATATTATAATCGCATAAGTGGTTAATGGCTCTTTTTTGTCAGACACAATTTATCAAGGATCCTAAAAGAGGTACTAGAATCCAATTAAAATTACTTTAACTATTTTTAAACGTCGATTGATGCGGCAAGATCAATTTCAAACTTTTCTATATAAATATGCGCGAAGAAAAATATGAAAAAGTGTAAGATTTATAATGTGGCAATTGATTGAAAGTTTTGGTATATAATACATAAAATTCCACAAACATAATATATATAAGTACATGAATGTAATTTTTTACTCTAGATTTGTTTATTATTTTCAGTTATAAAAAGAAAGGAGTTTGGGAGCCGCAACCCCAATAGGACTAAAATTTAAATATATTTTAGTGAGAAGTGTTATAGTTTGTATTGAAGACCAGGTTTTTTCCATATTGGAGCAAGGCAGAGAGGTGTGATAGCGCTGAGGGAATGTACAGTAGAATAGACAGGAGGAGGCTCTGCCACAGGGCGGAAATAGATGGAATTTCTCTTTCTGTTTAATACAAAATTATGATAAATACCCGGGCAATGCGGGGTTCTTCAGCTAGAAAAATTATTATACAAAAAATTAATCTAATATACAGGTTGTCCGGGGAGGAAACGTCGAAAATTCGAAAATAAGCTCGTAAGACAATTCTAAGCATATTTTGTTTTAAAAAACTACGTGGATATTCCGAATGGTTGGGCCGCAATGAGCACTCAAAATTTGGTTTGAAAAAATCATTTCTAGGCAAAAAATGTCATTATAGAAGCATAGAAACACAACAGAAACATGTAAATTCTTTATTATTTACAAAAGAAATGAATATATTTGCTCAGACGGAAAAATTAAGCCAGAAATAAACTAGTGGTGCTACAGAATGGCACAGACTTTCCCGTATTAGTTTTATATTTTCCTGGGTCTTCGCTAGCTATTCGGAATTGCCACATACTCTTTCTTGCCAGCTACCATCTATCATCGGCAAAAGTACATTTTTTTGTCATTTTCTTAATTTTTCGGTTTCCTATTTGTAGAACAGAAACATTAATTTTAGAATATTAAAGAACACAAAAACCTAGCCGTAAATGGCAATTTTCTTTTAAAAATTATGTTCCGTTTAAGAGAAAATGGCGTTTTAGCACTACTAAAAATGCGAAATTTGAAGCTCATTTTCACAGAAAATGATTGAGTTTTCAAAATACTTTATTTGAAGTTATTTGAAGAATTTACACTCACAAATATAATAATGTTTACAAATTGCCGGTAATGTGCATATTAAAGATGTGAGAGATCTTTCAAAAAAATTACACTTATACAATTTTTGAAAAAACAAAAAAATAACTCAAAATAAACTTTACGTCATATTAAAGAGTGTAATTAGCACTATCCGTTACAAAAGTTTCAAGAAAACATTTGCAGCCATGTATGAGAAAATGACGTTTGAGCATTTCTGAAAATGCCGAAATTTGAGCTACTTTTCACAGAAAACGGTAGTGTTTTCGAGAAACTTTACTTGACATTATTTAAAGCATATATACTCGTTAATATAATAATGTGAAAAAATTGCCGATAATGTAAATATTAACGACGTGAGAGACAAGTACAAAAATTTACATTTTTGTAATTTTTGAAAAAACCAACCGATACACCATAATGGCTTTTATGTCATTGATAGAGTACATTTACCACTATCCCTACCAAAAGTTTAAAGAAAAAATTTGGAGCCGTTTTTGAGAAAATTTTGTTTTTGTAATTTTTTAAAATTGCACATATTGCACGCAATATTGCACGAAAACTACCAAAATTGTGAAAAACCTTTACATGACCTTTATTAAAGAACTCACTATGCAGAACAAATTTTATTTGAATAAAATAACTCTATCTTCAATTTTGTAGTTGGAGAAAGACGCCGAAAACAATTCAAACTTTCACAATTTTCGAAACTTCAGAGCTGTACGTGAAAATCGGACCTATGCCATGTTAAAACGTGTATTTTCCTCTATTCATACAAGAAATTTAAAGAAAAAATTTGGAGCCGTTTTTGAGAAAATGTTGAAAATCCCCGGCGGGCTTCATATAAAGTACCCCCAAATTTTAAAGAATCTTTTTCAAAATCACAAAGCTTCGACTAGAATCAGATCGACTGGGGAATATCAATTTTGAAGAAAATCGACCGAACGGTTTAGGCGCTAGCGTTGAGCACAGAGGGACAGACGGACGGAATGCCGTCAATCGATTTTTAAGTATAAAGAAGCAACAAATCATGGATTTTGACCTCACCACGAGATAGAGGATTTTTTTTCTTAATTTAGCAACTGGTTTTATCCACTTATTCGTTTTCACGGCCCGGCAATTAATTTTTTTCCGCCGAAAATTGGCCATTTTTTCGCGCAGCATTACATAACTTTCCCTATACTACGTATATCACTCCGTGTATACGTACGTATACGGGAAAGTAAAAAGCAGTCGAATTGTGTAAATTAGGTGGTTTTATTTGAGTGCTTATTGTGGTTCAACCTTGCGGAATATTCACGTAATTTATTAGACAAATAATGCTTAGAATTGTCGTAAGAGCCTATTTTCGAATTTTCGACGTTTCCTCCCCGGACATCCTGTATATTAGATTAATTTTCTGTATAATAATTATAAGAGAGGGGGAATGGAGAGAGACGGAAATGAGAAAGCGGCAAAAGGGTCAGAGAGTGGGGGAAGAAGAGACACAGTGGGAATGAAGAGACACAAGAGGGGAAGAAGAGACACAGAGGGGAAGAAGAGACACAGAGGGGAAGAAGAGACACAGAGGGGAAGAAGAGACACACAGGGGAAGAAGAGACACAGAGGGAAAGAAGAGACACACAGGGGAAAAAGAGAAAGAGAGGGAGAAAAGAGACACAGAGGGGGAAAAGAAACACAGATGGAAAAGAGAGAGATAAAACCAGTTGCTAAATTACTACATAAAGAATAATTTGCCGTAATTGGGCAATAAAACAAAAAATAGACATTTATTCCCGACCTACGATCGGGGAAGTTGCATTAAAAGTCCCATGAGGTGGGATTACACCCTACCTAGTGAGATCGGTAAATAAGATCTAAAATAATATTATTCATAAAAAAATAACCAAAGACAACTACATTACAATAAAAAATGCCATTGCGCGGCACCGCTTAACTAATAAAAAAAGAACAAGAAAAACACTTGAGGATTGTTGATATTGTTCTACGCCTCGTTTCGAGGCGGAACGCCCCAAAGCGCGGGCGAACGGTAGGAGTCTTAACTATTTGTGTAGGCGCGTGCCGGAGGGGCACGACGCGGTCGATGGCCTCGGCGTCTTCGACGATTGTAGACCCGCGGCGAGCCGCAGTGTTGAAAAGGCAGGCGCCTCTAGGAACAGATAGGTAAACAGCTGACAGCAATGGCAAGGATGCGAAGGTCCCCTCTCCACTTTCACCTAGGGCGCTGTTACATGTCAGGAGTCGCCCCTCATCACGACTCGGACGCGCGGCGCGGAGTACTTAATTGCGAGTGCGGATCGGAAGCCGGATCACGGTATTCGCGACTCGTATACTCGCATTTGGCAACGAGTTACTAGTTCATCGAGCACACGAAAAATGAAATCGGTTCGGTGACTGGTGCTTTCGGGCATTATCCGCTCATAGAGTGAATGGAAAGTCTCTGCAGTGCGAAATATGGCAGACAAATCTTGTCGCACGGCCTCGTGGTCGGGAAGCAAACGGTTGACCGTTAAAAAAAACAAAGCAAAAACTAGTTCACGGCTTCCACGACCAGGCATGAAGTTTCCTCCCTCGCGACTAGCTCTCAAGTGTCCTCTCACGCCACTACTTCTCAAGTGTCCTTTTTTAAGTTTTTGAGAATCCGTTCCTATTCGGATCTCCCCCCCTCCTAAGCTCGTCTTGGGCTCGCTGGCCTACTTTCGGAAAATTATTGTTAACCATTGGCCAGAGCTTACTGCGTCGTAGGAATATTATAACGAATCGTGGTTCGTGATTTTGTGGGGATTTTCCTCAGATGTTCTCTGTCTCGTCCGTCTCTCTCTCTCTGACGAAATGCAGCTGCACCGATCGACGGTTCACATCTCCTGGGAGCAATTATTGTATGGCAAGGGTTAGGACTTATTCGAATTAGTGAGACAGGCGTGGCGACGAGGAATCGCGCCAGTGGGGAAGCTCGCTTCAGGGGAGGGTGGGGGCGGAATATAGAGGGGGTATTCACTGCGAGGGGGCACGGCGCGGTCGAACTGGCAAAAGGTTGTAAATTTTTCTCCCAAAGTAGGCGAGGGGGTGCTAGGAGAATGCGACCGCGGCGGCGAAGAGGCGGGTGGGGGGAGGTGCGGTTGGGCGCAGGTGCGCGTGCCAGCGAGTACAAAAAACAAGCATTTGTTACGAATTTCTTAGGGCATTTCTTTCGTTACATGCCGCCAGCAATATCGAAAAACCAATTGAAAGGTAAACGTCCGTCTGTCCGTCTGTGAACACTACTAGCGCCTAAACCATACGTACGGTTTCTTCAAAAATGGATATTCCCCGTTCGATCTGCTTCTAGTCGAAGCTTTGAGAGTGTGAAAAAGATTCTTGAATATTTGGGGGTACTTTTTATGAAGCCGCCCGGGAATTTTCAAAATTTTCTCAAAAACAAGTCAAAATTTTTTTTCTTTAAAGTTCTTGTATGAATAGAGTAGAATACACTTATTAACATGGCATAGGTCCGATTTTCACGGATAACTCTGAATATTCGAAAAATGTGAAAGTTTGAATTTTTTTCGGCGTCTTTCTCCAACTACAAAATTGAAGAGAGATTTTTCTTCAAATAAAATTTGTTCTGCGTATTTAGTTCTTTCATAAAGGTCAAGTAAATGTTTTTCAAAATTTCAGTTGTTTTCGTGCAATATGAGCAATTTTAAATAATTACAAAAACCAGATTTTTCTCAAAAACGGCTCCAAATGTTTTCTTTAAATTTTGGTAGGGATAGTGGTAAATGTACTCTATCAAATGACATAAAAGCCATATTGCTCTATAGGTAGGCATATTGAGTTCTTTAATAAAGGTCATGTAAATGTTTTTCACAATTTTGGTAGTTTTCGTGCAATATTGCGTGCAATATGTGCAATTTTAAAAAATTACAAAAACAAAATTTTCTCAAAAACGGCTCCATATTTTTTCTTTAAACTTTTGGTAGGGATAGTGGTAAATGTACTCTATCAATGACATTAAAGCCATTTTGGTCTATCGGTTGGTTTTTTTCAAAAATTACAAAAATGTAAATTTTTTCACATGTTTCTCACGTCGATAATATTTACATTAGCGGCAATTTTTTAATATTATTTTATTTACGAGTATATAGCTTTAAATGATGACAAGTAAAGTTTCTCGAAAACACAACCGTTTTCTGTGAAAAGTAGCTCAAAATTTCGCATTTTCAGAAATGCTCAAACGCTATTTTCTCATATATGGCTGCAATTTTTTTCTTGAAACGTTTGTAACGGATATGCGAATTACACTCTTTAGTATAGCGTTAAGTTAATTATGAGTTATTTTTTTTGTTTTTTCAAAAATGACATAATTGTAATTTTTTTGAAATCTCTCTCATATCTTTAATATGCACATTACCAGCAATTTGTAAAGGTTATTATATTTGTGAGTGTAAATTCTTCAAATAACTTCAAATAAAGTATTTGAAAACTCAATCATTTTCTATGAAAATGAACTTCAAATTTCGCACTTTTAGTAGCGCTGAAACGCCATTTTCTCTTAAACGGCACATACTTTTTAAAAGAAAGTTGCCATTTATGACTAGGTTTTTGTGTTCTTTAATATTTTACAATTAATGTTTCCGTTCTACCAATAGGAAACTGAAAAATTAAGAAAATGACAAAAAATGTACTTTTGGCGGTTATAGATGACAGCTGGCAAGAAAGAGTTTGTGCCAATCCCGAATAGATAGCGAAGACCCAAGGAAATAGAAAACTAATACGGAAAAGTCTGTACCATTCTGTAGCACCACTAGTTTTTGGGATCAGGCTTGTTGACCAAGGCAAAATCTAGTAGTGCACAAAGCAGGAAGAACACGAGTTGAGAGACAGACAGACAGAGTTGTGAGAAAATTGCATGAGAAAATCAATGACTTGCTATTTAAATGATTTTGAAGGAGCCACAAAACATTGTTCACGTTTCTAAAATTTTTGTACGGTTAGCGTTAAAGATCATAATGCAACAAGTTAGAAAGGTATTGCATATTCCCTTAGATTTACGAGCAGTTACAGTGAATATGAGACTGTTCCAGTTTCACCTCCAATTCTTAAGCGTTGAAGGTAATTGAGATCAGCACAAAATGGAACTAGTGAATGTAGAAAATAAAGAAGAAGATTCATCTGTCAGGAAGAAATTAATGTGCAATCAGAAAAACGTGTATTAATTTTTACACCGCACTCTAATAGTCTTTTTTTAGAATGGTTATCGCTTTAGGAGGGCGTAAAACAGCTGTCTAGAATAATGAAGTGCAATTGAGTTTAAAGAAGATTTTAAAATCCTTCAATTTTTTTGATGGTAATAAAATAAATTTCCTTGTGTAAAACAACGCGATTTTAGTAAAAACTTGAAACGCAAATTTTATATACAGAAACCTGATGTGTTTAAGGTGGCTTGTACAAAAAACATAATATAAAAATCAGTAAATAAACATCAGCTATGGAAGCGGAATGAAAATGTGTTAAATGTAAAACGCTGTTCGAAATGTTATAAATTTTACCGTAGTGTTAACGTTTAGGTTAGGTAACGAAAACATCCGTCTGTAATATTAGAGGAAACACGTATTAATCATAATGTATTGTATTATAAGAGAATGAATAATAATAATTACCTTCGAGAATCATGATTTGGCCTGAAAACGAACACACCACATGGTGCTTGCTAGGCAAAAATCAATCAAGGATCATCTATCAAACCAGGAACAATGCATGGATTTATTCATGACCATTGGCACACCAGAGAACTCGATAATGGGACGTGACCAAGAACGGACGTTGAATGAGTTGGCAGTCAGCAAATGTTAAAAAGTTTCAAGGGTTCTATATAACTTTTGTTAAATAACTAGAATTGTAAAAAGGAACTCTTTGATTTTTGGTGAATTAAAAAAGATAAATAGAATACGTGTTGCTCATACGTGTGACTTAGCATGACAAAGAATACGTGTGGCTCAAAACTGATCATTGTCACATCTCCAGAACTGCAAGCTGTATTGGAGTAACGGGAATGTTTTTTCTCATTAGACAATTTAATAATTTACGGCGGTTATACATTGCAGGAGGTCCAGAAAACGGCAGAACATGGTGTGCAAACCAACAGAAAATAAATAATATATTTTTGTTTCCTAGAGAGACGTTTTTGTGTTTTAAATTTTAAATCAATAAATAAACCTATCTTTCCGAAAATTCGTAATGAAGAACCGGATTCAGTTAATAATTTATTCCAGTTAAGAAGAACGAATGTGTGTTAAATGAATAAATTAATGAAATTTAAATGTTAATTGTTTTGATTCCCGCAACAAATTTTAGTTGGTCAGAGACCGAGGTCAAAACGGGGCTCTGAACATTTGCTTTGAAGAAATTGCAGCAGTTTTTAAGGAAATGGCGTTTAAGCGCTACTACAAATTTGAAGCAAATTTGAAGCTCTCGACTGAGTCGACTGGGTCGATGCTTTCGACTGATCTCCCCAACATACGTTGTAGTGGATTGTATGCCAGTGCAAATGTATGTGTATTGGGAGAAGAGAGGGCATGATTCAAGAGGGAATGATCGCGCACAATCCGTGGCCCGTTTGTTAGGGGACAGCTCCTGTATTCCTCTGGTATTGAGAAAACATGCAATACTATCGATCAGAGCAGAAGGCTGCTAGAACTCTTCTCTACATAGCGACCTAGGTTTCTAGCTTGTGACGCAAATCCGCCACCGTCGGTTTTCGAACCTGGGAACCGCCGGTCAGAGACATTGGAGTGACAACAGTGGTTGGCCTGCGCCATCGCAGCCGTCCCGTCCTCGCGTGAGCGCCGGGACTCCGCAGGGAGTCCAGCGCCCCGGCGCGTTCGTCTTCCGGCGCGCGATTGTGTTGTCGCGTGCGCAGACACGCGCTGGAGCGGACCGAAGCGGCTCGCGGAGCGGGCGCCGGGGTCGCGCGTGGCCGTGCATCACCGCTCGGCGCGGCAACGGCCTCGCTTCGAGCCCGGGCTTCCCTTTAGTCCCCCGGCGCGCGCACGGCAGGCGTTGCGACAAGGGATGCCCGGCGACGCCCACGTCCCTCGCGCTACGATGCTCTGGCACCACTTTCGCCACTTCCGTTGTTCCTCCCGCTTTTGTCTTCGTCTTTATGTCTTATCGGCTGCGATAGCTCAGTGGAAACATTTGTTGCCTGTCCAGTGTCCTTGATCAGGAGGTTCTAGTGTTTAAGACCCGACTGTGCCGGATTTTTACTAGCTGACCCAGTAGATACTAGCTGGGCCGAATTCAACCACTGTCTGGAGGAGAATTGTAGCGGACGTCCTGTTTTATCGGTAGTTTTTTTCAAGGTTTCTTGTATCACTATCAGGCGAATACAGGTGCAGTACCTTAAATAAGAGGTCGCTGACTGCGTGAGATGCTTGTTTCCTTCCTCTTCCGTTGCACACAGACTTACATGCCCTACACTACCATACTTGTCAGAAGAGCAGTCAGGAGCTTGGAGGTTGTCCCGCCTGCGGAATACGCCTCGAGGTGAGAAACACTGCAAGAAGACAAGTAGGGTGGGTCTCTCGTTCGAGCTACAAAGGGACACCGCCACCTCCTAGGATATAACATGCACCACATTTACGGGATTAATAACTATAACAGTTCACACTCTTGTAAACCTAAGTACTTATTTTCATTTCACCTTTTATTCACTTCGTGTGTGACTGTGTGACTCCCTCTATCTAGAAGACTCGGCGTGTTCCTCACCGTCGTTTTTCCTGAAACACCTTCCTCCGCTCTTCGTTTGATTGATTGATTGATTTGTGCTTTCCTGGCTCGTTATCTGCTCAGGTCGCGTCAGTGTAATGCATTCCTTATCGTAGGAAGATTCCTAATAGGAGATGGCGGTGATCTTCCCCCACTGGAGGGCGAGATCCGGCACCGACCTACACGTTGGCTTGTGGAATTTCCCTCAACTAGGTGTTTGCCATCAACGGGACACCGCACCAGCCGTATCAAGCTCTAGTCTCCCGACAAATATGATATAGAGTGCATGTAAGAGTGTTTATAATTAGAGGGTGAGGATAGGACGAGGAAGAGAAAGGATAGTTCGCGCGCCGTCCTGGCTCGTTTGCTACAGTACTGCTCCACCATTCACCTGGGGATGATTGGAGAATCCACGGAAACTTTACCGATCAGAGCAGCCGGCACCCAGAAGCCTCGTCTAGACAGCTGCTGAATTCGACTTTGCTATGTAGCTGGTTGTCGAAAATTGTTAGAATAACTAGAAAATCGTGGAGCTTCTCTTACAGGTTCAAATAATACCTACGACATAACCTATAATACATTCAATACACTATTTAAATTCACAGAAGCTTGTAAAGTTCTCGTTATTTTTTGAATGTAAATACGTAAATAGTCAATAAAAGTAAGAGTTCAGCATCACGTTTTGGTCAAATTGCGAAGATTTCTAGTGTTAACTGACATTTTTTAGTAAAAGAACAAGGAGTATACATTTAAAAGTGTGGTATAGAGACAATATTCAGCATCTTATCCAATGCCACAACTGCGATGTTGCTGTCGCACGTACCGATGATGTTGAGCTTCAAACATAGGGGGAGAGCGACAAGTTGCACATAGATGAGGGGGCCAAGTGGGTGAGGAGGCGTGCGGATTATTTGGCATTAAGAAAAGGCGACTACATCCACTGATATAGAAAGATAAACTAAGCAAGAGTGTAAAGAGAAAATTGCGTAAGACCGGTGTAGAGAATATTGCACTTATGGGTCTGAGGTATGGGAAGCAACAAAAAAGAGCGAAAAACAATTGACAGCAATGCAAATGGACTTCTGGCGCCGAAGTTGTGGACTGACTCTAATGGATAAAGTTGAGAATGAGAAATCAAACGTAAAGCGGAAGTAATGTTTAATGTTAATTGACACAGAAATGAAAAGACTAAAATGGTATGGACATATGCAAAGATTGAACGAGAACGTTGGGCGAAAATACTCTGGAAATGGCAAACCATCGAAGAATCGGAAGACCTACACTTATGTGGGGAGAAGGCGTAGAAGAGGCAATGGTCAGAAAAGGACTAAGAAATGAAGACTTCACCAATTGAGTGACATGGAGGCTGGGATGCGAGAGACACCATAGGGTGTAGTATAACTCGCTATACTACTAGAAAAGGCGTGGGGTGGTGAGCAAGTGAATGGGCGTAGGAAATAAGAGGTAGGTCGGGAGAGCGTGTTGGCGCGAAGGATTGTGGCGAGTGAGCACGCAGGAGTTTGGGTGTGTGAGCGACCGAGCTAGCGGGCGAGCGTGCGCGTGCACGTGCGGGTGAGTGCGCGGGCATCGTGTGTGTGTTTTCAGCGAAAAGCAAACGTGAACGAGCACGCGCCAGCCCTGTGTTTGAGTACGTCCGTCCGCTCGCGCAGGAGTTTGCTCTGGGAAAAGAGAGAGAGGGAGAGACAGAGGAGGCGCCGGAAAAGGGATGCGAGAGGAGAAAACTCATCCTCCGAAGGCAACGTGAGCGTTTGTCCCGAGTCATCCCACATCTCACGCCAAACGCTTCGTGTTTTGCATGCTCTCGCAAAATGTGCCTTTTTTTCAAGGGACAAATTCAAAGATCGCATGAGAGAATGGGATAGGATTTGACTGTGTTGGGCACGACTAAGCTACAAAACCATATTAAGTACGCAATGAATGTAAAAGGGTAGATGCGTTTTTTATAGCGTGGTCAGATCTGACGCAAAAGATCAACACATAGTCACTGAATGCAGAAGGATATCGAGGAATTCTTTGTTAGTGAAAATAAGCTATAAGCTCTACGTGCCTTATTCAGCATTAGTTTTGTTGACAAATCTAAACTAACGACTACCAGTAAACTGCTCAATACGGCTTAATCTGAACTAATGATTTATCAGCACAACTGATCTTGGAAAAATAAATAAATTTGCGAGGGCTGCGAAATATGATACAGGTAAGAGCTATATATTTGCGATCAGTATTGCCTTTCATTAATAAGTGCAATGAAAAAAAAATCCTTTTTTAAAATAATTTTTGTATTTTATATTCCCGAAATCAAATAAAATGTTGTCCTTAATCAAAATTTCATATATATTTTTGAAAATTGATTCCCACGCAAGTGTTTATAATTCAATATCATTACAAAACAGGTTTTATGCGATATTACTAGAGTGAGACATAACAATGCTGTTTTAATACTGAAAGGCAGGTATTTTCCTAATAATTCGCGGGGCAACAACCAGAGGGTTTTATCTCCCAAATTTGCTTTTTATAGTTTTTCGTTCAAAACTATATCATAGGACATCCTTTATAAATCAAGGAGGTGGTGCGCTGTAGGACATTTTGTAACCGAGTATCGGGTGGATCAATTTATTTCTATCTGCAACAGTTCGCAAATGTGACAAGCATAAGGTTATTTTTGTGGTCAGTTGCGACTGTTTTTACAAAGGAGCGTGACTTGCTGTTTTACGTCAACGAGGAAAGTTGAAAATGTTGTGTGAAGTGTTTTCTGCTTGTGATAGTAGTACATTCCATCCTTAAAAGCAAGAAAGGATGACCATAACGGAAAGCAAAAAATAAAGTAGTCCTAGCCATTCCTGTGTTTAGGAGTACAGGCAATATACACTTTACCGTAGTAAATTCTCTAAAACTATTCTCAACACTGATGTCGCTGTTGAGAATTCTATTAACATATAACGGAATATCACCATATAATGTGATTCAGATGTGTAGACAGGATTTTTTTGATTATATAAAAAAACTATGCATATTCTAAAATTTAACACAACCGCGTTGAAATTACGATTTGAACAAACTCACCTTTTTATGATGTGATATAAAATCATTCATACTGGTACTACTAGGAGGAAAGTTATCCTGTTAGTAAAGAGGACAGGGTACAAACGAACTCGTGTACTGCATGGAAGAAGTGAATTATTCCCGGCTAAAATAACGAGAACACGGGAGCCATTGTCCAGAGATAAGGTAGAAGATGTAAAATCTATGATGATGTGGATGCCCCAAGTTGATGTAGCGTATTAGAAAGGAATTCTGATGTAAAGAACCATCTGGATCTTCAGTTTTGAGAAATGTTTGATATGAGAAGGTTCGAATTCTATGCTTGCAGCATTTTAACAAATGTATTGGGAATGTATCATTTCAATTGTTTTTCTCCATAAACTATCTAACATTTCATGTTACATTTTGAGTTCTTTATTTAAAAGTATAAGGGATTACGTAATATTAATGCTTTGCGCTGTAGACAACACCAAACTTTGTAGCGTTGTCCTTCGAAATGCGCTACATTTTGTCAGATAGAACCCTCTGGTTCTCACCCCGTGAATTATAACAAATGCTTTTGAAAACAAAATGGAGAATGTAGGTAGGAAGGAATGGAAGAGAAAATCGAAAAAAATTACTAACCTAAAAAAAATTAAGAACAGCTTTTCTTACTTTTCAACCCAGTATTCGACAAGAGAGCTGACAGGAATGAAACGGCTTTGAGGCCAATATCTTGTGAAATCTAAACCGCTCCCCTTTCGCCGTGTTAAAGATTGACGAACTCATCATGTGTTTAGAAATCATGTCCAGTTTTTTGCAAAAAATACAGGATGAATTTGAAGTAAATTTAAGAGCTCCTTGCGGAATACACAAACCATATCTGATTTGGACGGTTTGTTTCCTCTGTGTGCAGAAGGAAATGCCCACGGTTCACCTGCGGCGCTGACCGCCACATCCGCTTTAAGCTCCCATTAAGGTGAGTTCGGGGCGATAGATTACTTCATTATGCAGCAATTATGACGCATCCTCTTGAAACATAACAAGGACCGCGCCGTAAATTGAAAAGGATGGTCTCCCAACGACCAACCGCGGGTTTCTAATTGTGTCACCGACGGTGAAGGAGGCGCGGCAAACACAAAAACAAAGTAGATAAAGAGGGGGAAGGCAATTAATCAAGAACGTAATGAAGACAGCGAGCAACAGCGGGGACACGCACAAAAAGCCGCTGAAGAAAGGGTTGGGGGTGAAGGGCGCGGAGAAACGCAGGGAAACAGTGTGGGGTCGGGAACGGGTGAAGAAGGGATGGAAGACTAAGTATGCTCCAGAGTGGTAAAGGAAGAAGTGGAGTCAGACGAGCTGAGACGGGGCAAGTTAAATGAGAGCCCGAAGAGCGCAAAGATTGCAGTTAGCGGAGCTTAAGAAAGTGATTTTGTACGCTCTCAGTTCACTCTCTATTGAATTCTCGATGCAATTGTCATTTATTTAAGGAGAAAATTCAAACAAGAAATTCTTGATTATTTAATCTACACAAGTAGTTAAAATTAACGTGATACAATGTGTTAAATGTCAAATTTATAGATCCATTTTTTAAATTTAACATATGGTTGGAGACTATTTCGCAGTTGTATGCCGAGAATGCAATATTCTATGTACAGAAATTATTTTCTGTCTAATATTACTGAATAAAGGAATACATGAATTCCTAAATATTTCAATAATGAAAGAAATTATCTAAATATTTAAGAATTTAATGTAAGGATGTTTTCTAATGACCTAAACAAACAATAAAACGTACAGATTATAAAACAACGGATTATGGAACTTTATGTTATTATTCCATTATATTTTATGTTACATGTTAAACATGACAAATTATTCTAAATACATTAAAATAACATATAAATTACTTGTATACATTTCTATAACACCTCTTGCACTGACGGTATCTTCTCTGAAAGTGCCACTGTTTTAAAAATTATATTGTTTACTAAACCAGTAGGATTGCGGTAATTGTAAAACATGACTTTCACACATAAAAATTATTATCTGCAATTTAATTCAATAATCTAAAATGATCTAATAATCTAATTCAGTGTTCTAAAATTTGAAGCTTCTCAAATGTTTGTGTTATTCCTTTCAATTATGTTCGCTTGTCACATTTCGACTCTACATACAAATTCCATTTACTCTATCTCTCACATTTCTCAGTTTCCTCCCTGATACGATTATATTCTAGAATCATTCATGAACTTCATTTTCTCAGATTGTTAGGTTCGATTTGGTATTTATATTATAATTGAGGCTTATATTGTACTTTCAAATAAGAATAATAAAAACTCATCAATATCAGTCCAAACTATATTCAAGAATTAGTCCAAATAATTTTGTTATCTTGATTTCTTTTATACAGTATGTATCTTTGAAATTCATAACAATATTGTATCTATCACGCACAGAGTTCATATGACACCTGCCTGACAAAAAGAATATTTATAAAGCATCATTGCGTTTAGATAACTGTCAATTGTTTTGGTTATAAAAAGAGACATTTGGAAAGCAGCTCATGTGTTTATATCTCACGTCAACACGTTCTTTTTTATCGTCGACATTAAAGTTGTACGTGATATTTATTTGGACGCTCTCGTAAGGGAGGTTGTTTCACCCGTCGGCAGAAGTGCGTCAAGATTACATGAAATCGCGTCGACACATTTTTAATAGAACAGATTTCACATCACAGCGATTCTCCAGATTTTTATATTCCTGGTGAGTTACTACGCCAACCACTTAAGTGGCCCGTTTACGGCCGCGCATATTATGCTGGCCGTAAAAGGAATATTAGGGGAATTTACGGGCACGTTAGCAACGCGTGGCGCGATCTGTGTGTCTTATCTGGCGCGACGCTCGCGCTCCGCGTGGCGGCGAGTGGTATTTTACGAGCATCGCCTTCCGGTGTTAATGATACGACGACCTGAGAATACGAATTATTGCTGTTGATAATGGCGAGGAAATTGGAGTTTTCAGAACTTAATGTTGCTTTGACGAGCAAAAATGTAGAGATTTGAAGGAAAATCGTTGCGGACAGTTGGCTATAAAATTTATCAGACGGAAAAATTCACTTTAGAGAAAAATATGAAATATTTTTCATGTGAGATGTAACGAAAATCATATTTCTTCCCCATTTGCAAAATATTTTGTTGTACCGTAAATTGAGTTCTTATGAGTTCCTTCAAATGTTTCTTTGTAGAACGTAGTAAGATATTAATTTTTTCGTTGAATTTTTAATTTTAAATAAAATCAATTTTAATAAACTAAATTTAATAAAAATACATTTGAATAAAAAAAATGCCTTTGTAGCTACATTTTATAAAAATCCAGAAATTACTCAAAATTGAGCAACAAGCACTAAGTAGGTTGCATATAACTGCGGGAAGAAACTTTCTTACCAAAATGAGGGGGGATATAATTGGAATGTATTTTGAAATAAGTGACTTGGGGAAGGGAACTATCGGTTAATATAAATATCAAAATATTGTTATCATTAATAGGAAAACATATTATTGCAAGTAAGGAAGTAAGGAAACGATGCTCGGGATCTTAAAAAAATACTAGTAAGATTCTTTAAAATGAAATTTGAATTAATATTAATAATTTAATTAACAATCAACATAGCACCTAAGGGATCAAGAACTTCTCAGGCTATTGTCATATGACTACCCGGCTTGTGTATCCTGAAAATTGTTTTGCTATTCATAGACAAAACAAGAATCGAAACGTTCAGGAAAAAATGTTTTACAATATACTTGGCATGATTTGGTATCCGTTTCCCTCTTCCTCGAAATAGATTCTATTCTCATATGTACGCACATTATTTCTCCCAATTCTCTGAAATACAGACTCGCTGAAACAAATGCAAATCCAGAGCAAATAAATAAATTTAGAGTTGGGGCGGCTGTTTCAAGCGGCAACAATGAAGGAGTCGGCGAGGGATGGGGAGAAGGTACAGTGTCGGGAGAGAGGGCGCACCGGGAAGCAAGCGAGGTTGCGGGGCGTCGACGACGCTGGGCCGGTGATACACGACGCCCGGGGGATCTTGGGGCCAACGAATGCATTAACACGGGCGGGCCGAAAGCCAGGCGGTGGCGGCGGTGGCGCCGACGGCGGCGGCGCCGGAAACGGTGGCTGAGAAGGCGGGAGCGACGGTGGGGGCGGGGTGGGTGATGGCAGACACCGGCGGATTTTCGACTCTATTGTCCGTTTTAAATATAGTGACTTGTTACAGATCATCAGCTGGACGCCGTTTTCTAATCGGGAGCTTCATTACGACTTTAATTTTACGTATCGAAGCTCCCGATTGGATAACCGCGTCACAGATGATCTGTCAGAAGTCACTATATTTAAATCGGACAATTAGCTGCTTTAGCTACGTCGAATTCAACCAATATTTGGAATACTAATATCTGGTCTACCCACCGGCTGATTTTATCACTTGTTTTCCTAGATTACCAGACGAATGCTGGGTATGTACCCTAACAAAGGGGATATGGACCTGCGTGATATTTCCTCATTCATCCTTTTGATCTCAAGCTTAGCTTCTCGTCCGAGCTTCTTGACCTGGCTCCTCGACCTGGGGCCGCCAACTATTTCTCTGAAATGATTGTTTCCCGGGGTATAATATAAAAACATTGCTTTTTAAGCTTGAATCATACGATACTATTTGTGTTGCGATACACAAGAAAAAACTTGACATTTTGAAAAATACCCTGCGTATAATAATCGGGATATCTGAGTCTTCCGTCGCTCAAGATACCTTTTGGGGGATTAGACGCAGAAAATGTGCTTTTGATAGGTCTCGGACTTCTGATGATCATTTTATCGGGTCAGTCCAAAATATTCTATGGGATTTCTTAAAAAGCGTGTTTTTGGAGGGATTTTGCGACCTCCCCTGTTTTCTTCTCGACATGATGTTACTCAAACGCCTATTGAGCTTTCGAGAGATCAGTATTAACTGTGTGCCATAGACACTTCTGGTCAACACACAGTTATTTACTGCAATAAAAATGCAACATCTCTTTAGTTTATATCATCGAGAATAATAGCTTGACTACAAATAAAGTAATTACTGGAAAATAATATTGATCTTAGTGTACGATATCTTAAATCCAATTGAAAGATCAGAACAAATATGCACCAACATAGGTTTCACATTAAAATGTCAGTATAATCTTGATCAACACAAACACGGACATACGAGCAGTCTGCAGTCCGTACTACACACTGAATATAACACACATGAAAGCGTGTACTTGTCTGGAAAGACATAGTAATTCACTAAATACCTTACACGAGAAACAGAAATGTTTATACACCCTTCCTATATTCTCTGCGTAATTCTAGGATAAGTTCACAAAAATCTGAATAGCATCCTTCCTAATTAGTACTATGAATTACTATAATTTTACATTCCAATTGTGATTTCTCATAATTATACAAAAAATACAAATGTCTTTAAAACCTTTCAGTTGTGAATACATAGTTGTTTAAATATATATTGTCTTTATCAGAAAATTTTATACTACCTATTATCGTGGAATTGACACTTTCCTTTGCGATGAGACTACATATGGTTGCAAAACGTGGAACCAATAATTGGATTCGACTTTGGAAACGTTGGAAAAATACTAGAAAACTAGTAGTTGTAATGGTGACGAGAAAACTGTTTTTTAGCCCTGACAAATGAACTCATGTCTTTACATGCTCTTCAAGCTACTCCTTCACTTAGTCTAACAAAGATAAGAGAGTGATATTCAAAAGAACACATTTACGGACAGCACTACACATTTTGATCAATGCAGGAATAGTATATTGTCATCATATGTTTGACAATTTAGAAAGTAATATTAAACCACAGATTCATCTAATTTTCACCGACGGTTATGTGAAAACATATTCTACGATTTTGCTATAAACATGACATTTTCTCAAGTCGGACTTTTTATGTTTCATTGAACATTCATTACTGTAACGAAATGGGGGGCTTTCTCTATTATCAAACACCTGTTCAAACCCAGGTTGAGCTGCCAATTTAACGAAATGGGGGGCTTGCTCTGCCAAGCTATTACCACTATACTCTTTCACTGCTACTCTGCTATCAACTTATTCTAGCCCCCTTGCAGTCTGTCACATGAATTTATATAGTGGGTGGTGACCTGTTCCGTACGGAACCCACACATAGCCTCCGCTGTAGTGCCGCCAGGATGTCAACTGTTACTACTCAAATGAAAATACCAGTGTGAGAGAATGACTAACGGTAGGTCGTTATGCCTCCCTTCATTTATTAACCAAAGAATTGAAGTTCTCTCTTTAGTTTCTCTTTTTTTCAACTGAATGATATTCCGTTGCATTTGTTAACATTCCAAACATAAACACATATCAAATAAACATATGAAATATGCAGCACGAAAATGAACACAAAGAAAAGCATAACACGAAATATAAACACCAAAATAATCATTCACCCTTAAAATAACTTTGCCCATTCATTCCTGGACACGTACGTTCCCTTCGTTTAATTATGATGGCCATTCATTGAAATTCTTATATCTTCCGACAAATCTTGGCCTTGAACAATTTAAACTTTCTTCTTTAAAAACCAAAGAAATGATTTACAACTTTCCTGTTTTGAAGAATACGCCCTTTCCGTCAGCTTCTGCGTTCACCAAACATCAAACACCAGATATCACCGTCCCCTGCATGCTGCTTGGCTCTCGTTAGTCCATGCCGCCACTGCACCGCCACTGCACCATTAATACACCGACGTGTTGCATAGTTTGTGTCGCCGCCTCTCACTAACACGTAAAACCGACTGGTGACGTACTGCGCAGTCGCATCACGAAAAATTTGGGAATATTTTTAGCAATGTTCCTTTCGCAGCAATAAAATCTGCAAGCACTCATGTTTCACGAATATTATTGCTGCAATATATTTCTATGACGTAAATACAATGTCAACAAGTCTCCTTCCGCAATCATTTTAAATTATTTACTTCGTCGCACAACACAGTAACTCGCTATTACGAAATTTATCCACAGTAAATTAAACGTTCATTATTATTTCCTCAGAAATAATTCCATTCGCAACTAAAGTTATTCACACGAAGTATTTTCATAAAAATACACGTATAAATGTCAACAATATAAAAAATATCGCAACCACGAACACACTGTCTGCTTGCAATCAAAACCTCTCGTCGTCTCCTGAAGGGCATTGTTGTACTGGGCTCTTTATAGATTCCAGATTGAACAAAGCAAGATCGCTGCCATTATTGTTCCTGGTTATTTGCGAAATAATTATATTTCGCCAGTTTCGTGTTTTCCTGTCATGTTATTGCATTCTAAATTCTTCTAAAATTCTTACTGACTCTATTTTAGTCATTAAACCGACGCTCTGCCTCCTATTATGCGGAAACATTTTATTTGACAATTTAGATTTCCTTGTCATGACCACGTATTCTCGTCAATTGTTTCTGCTTCAACGCCGAGTTATGAATTCGAAAAACTTCGTTTATTTTCTTCTCCCGTGTCCAAAATTTTCCGTATTACTTTCACAATATTCCCGAAATTCTCCTCTGCAGCTTGTAATTTCTGGTTCAATTTAGTTCTTCCGTTTTGCCGTAATCTTTAAAAAACATTAATTTTACCCCGAGTGACGTCACAAGTTCTGACACTCGCTTGTTTACTTGAAGTTTTCTGCCGAACATGCATTTTCTAAAATTTGCTAAAACAACGCAACCCATGGTCCGATTTTAATGCAATAAGTTTTAAATTTTCCTCTGAAATTTGCCACCATCGAATGTTGATGCGCGAATTCATTTTCCTTCGGGCGTTTCCGTGGTTAAAAAGTAATATTTACGCGTGACACTGCCGTCGTTGTTTATCCTATGCAATAACTAGTCACAGTTTTCTATGTTCAGTTCAACTTTACTAGGCCCTTTTTTATCAAAATGTCTCAAAATAGCCGTAAATGATCCCAGATCATTACAGTACGGAAAGCGCATACAGTTTTGAGAGAGCACCCACTACGTCTTCTTTTTCCCCGCCAAACTGAAATATCAAATTATTTGAATTATCTTACTTTTTAACTTCACTAACACACTTTTCTGATGATTTACACTCTAAACTAGTTACAACGATTCGAAACACATTACGTAACTTTAACAGGAAGTAGCAAAAGCATTAGCATTTCGTGTTAGGTGGAATTGATTAATTAGAGATTCCGGGCTCATCAACTGCAAAGGTCATTAGTCCCATACATGTAGTGCAGGTTTTCCCCCTCGGGATGGTGGCGGTGATCTTCCCTTCCTGGATGGTGAGATCCAGTGCCGGTCTACCTGTTGGGTAGAGGGAATTTCTCTAACCAGTCATCTCCCTTTAGCGGGACACTTCCTCAGCCAAGACAATCTCTAAATTCCTGACCGGTCTCCCGGAAAGTGTGGTAGTGCAGTGCATGTTAGTGTAAGTGCGTGTAAGTAAGGGATGAGGATATGACAAGGAATGGGAAGGAAAG
>JAHLJT010002406.1:118786780-118859240 GCA_031308135.1 Acheta domesticus | reverse complement strand
ATTTGTTTCGGTTTCCGTTGTGCACAACTCTGCATTTGTCGTCCCAATGTTTCTTTCAAAATATATTTTCTATAAATTGTGTGTGCTAATGACTCTATCCTGTATGGCCATCATGAATCCAGTGGTTTCTCCATATAAGTTCCCTGAAGTTAACCAGATATGCGATGAAATACTGTCAACATTTGTATCCTCGAGTTGATGAGGATAAGAACTGTGCAAGATTTTTGCTTCCATGATAGTATTTTTCTTCCATAACTGAGAGGTAGTTTCCAGCTCTTGGTTTTTGAGCTTCAGTGGTGTTAGATTTGCATCGCGTGCGCAATATTTTCGTACATGTGATTATCCTGCTTGGAATGGAAGTGTTCCCTCAGTCCTTGAATCTGTTTCCAATGTAATTGGACGATGCTCATGATTCCCATTCCTCCCTTGAATGCAAGGTAGAGTTACCCTTTCAATTGCTGTTTGGGATGCAGCATTCTATGCTTGGTTAGCTTTACTCTGATTTGCCTCTCGCACTTTCCGTTCTGTCATGGACCATTTCACCACGCCAAACGTGTAAGCCAGAACAGGGATGGCAAAGGTGTGTTGTCGCTTTGACCTTATTGCGCCTTGAAATGTGTTTTTAAAACTGCCTCCACTCTTCTAATCATTTCGACAGAGGTTTTCTCTTTAATGAGAGTGTGGTTGATTCCACGCAGTTGTTGAAACCCCAGATAATTATATATATGTTTTCGGCTATCAGGTCTTCAATGATACCTTCCCTGTGTCAAAGCCATTGGTGTGGGTGATTATCCCTTTTGTAAGGTGCAATGACTTGAACATTTCGAGGCAAATGACATACTAATGTCATTACTAAATTGTGTGTTAAATTCAGCATTCTGTGCAATTGTTTAGGAGAATTTGCATAAATTTTTATGTCATCAATGTACAGTAGATGACTTATTGTATGGGAACCTTTATCTGATTCGATTTTGAATCCATTCTTTGTTTGATTAAGAGCCTGGCTCAGTGGATTTAGGGCCATACAGAACCAGAGGGGGCTAAAAGAGTCTCCTTGAATATACTTGGTTAATATACCTCTCGATGTTAGCTTTGTCTCGGGGGTAGTCAGTTGCAGTACTGTTGTCCATTTTTTCATGATTTCTTGAAGGAACTGTATTAGCAGTGTATCTATCTTGTACATTTGTAAGATCTCTATGAGATAGGAATGCGGCACAGAATCAAAAGCTTTTTGATAGTCAATGTAGGCGACACTGAGATTTCTGTTCCCTTTCACAGCCTGCTGAGTGATTACGGAATCAATTATCACTTGTTCCTTGCAACCTTTTGAGTTTCGGTAGCAACCTTTCTGCTCTTCGGTCATGATGCTGTCTTTTCGAGATGTTCGCTAACCTTTTCAGTGATTATCTTTGTCAGAAATTTGTAGAAAACAGATAAGCATGTGATTGGCCTGTAATTAGCCGGATTTGTATTTCTTCGTTTTTTTTGGGAAGAACAAGGTTTACCAGTAGTCAAGAATACTGGTGCTGAATCAGGTCGTTGCAATAACCTGTTGTAGCATTCTGCCAGTTTATCATGCGTAATTGGTAAAGTATTTATTCCAGAAGACGTATTATCCCGTCCGGTCCTGGAGATTTCCAATTGCTCATGCGACGACGAAGTGCTTTTTTGAATTTCCTGAGTAGAAATGTTGGTGGAGGGCATTTCTGATAGGTTTTGTGATCTGCGTTGTTCTTCAATAAGCACTGGGGGTGGTTGTATCGTGGATTTTGACATTTTCCCAGATATTTGACCCGAAGTTTGTGATTGATTGAAGGGAAGGTGTTCCATTGTGAGAAAGAAGCCAACTTGACAGACAAATCTCTGTAAAATTTTCTTTCCTCAATAAATTCTCTGTTTGTTATTTACGTTTCAGAGATGCCATGAACCTGCGAAGTCTGTGGCAGTATACATTTAATTTCTGTGTATGGGCTATCAATGATTTCTAAGAGGTCATTGTCGTTGAGATTATCTATGCTTCTAGGTTTAATTATCTGTGTCACTTTTCTCTTCAAAGCTTTGTTATGAATTCCCCTTCGATACTCGAGTCCATCGACGTAATTTTGCACGGATATCTCCTATCCGATTTTCCAATCGTTTTTTCCAGGGGGGTTCACGATTATCTATTCTTTGGCCGCTGCTCATTGCCATTGATCGTTGATCTTTTCGGTGGATTAGTTATTGTATACGCACTGCAGTATATCAGACGATACACATCAGTTACATCTTTACATTCAGACATCAGTTCCGGTAAAACATTTTCATTCACATGATTCAGCTGTTGCCAGAAGGCATGCGAAAATTTAGGTTTGGGGATGCTTTGGCATACTTACGGGTCTAGCCCATGAAACTGGATCAGAGTAGTTTTCAATTTATCTTTTAGCTCTTGTACACTTGTGTTGTTTTCTCGTTCGGATTTGATAAATTGTTTGGTACCAACGGCGGGTGTTCGGTAAGATCTTCATGGCATATCGTGATTTTGTGCGCACAGTATTTCTGTTTCTATTGAGGTATGTGGTGGTTCGCTACTGTAGGCCTAGTTCAGTAAGCACCTGCGGTTCTGATTTCTTCTATTTCGAGACGTGATAGGAGATTTAATCTAATGATTGCATTTTTGCGATCTGCTAAATTATTTTTTGGACACCTTGCTTGCATGTGAGGATATAACTCCATGAAATGTCGATACATTCTGCCTGTAAGTTGTTAGTCGGTACCTCCATTTGTACTTCGCTATATAGCAAACGGATAACATCTTTATTCATTTGCAATGTCCATTGTATACGTTGCCGTATGCAAATCGCTTGACCTTCCGGCAAAACACTTTCAGTGGGTGGGACTTGTAGGCTTCGGTTATCTCCTGTGATTTCGGCAGTCTATTCTTCGGGTATCCTGACCAGGACCCGCCGGTTCAGTGCATGGTCGCCACCGGCTCGCTCGCTGTCACACCCCAGCGGTGGCTCCAGGGGCGCCCCGACGCTCCTCGGGTAGCGGCATTTGACCAAGGCTTTCCTTTTTGACCTAGTGTCCATATTTGATGGGTGTCTGGTTTTGGTCCCGGGCGGTATTTTATTTCCCACCTACACTCCGGCGTTGCCAGTGAGAGTATTCCCCGACTCCGCCACCTGGGGACGCGTCCGAATAGAAGACCAGACAACTCCCACGGGTTATTATTATTATTATTATTATTATTATTATTATTATTATTATTCCATTCATCCGACTAAAGAGTTATGAGTCGGCTGAATATAAAATCTACTCCAGGTTCCAACCACGTACCTAAGGAGCAGATCCGGTGACTATCAGTGCCTCTACAATACTTTACGCAAAATGCGGGCTGTTCCAAATAAAGCAATTTCTTGCACTTCCCATTCTTTTGAATTACCTGGGAGATTAGACAAGTTCTTACTCAAATTTTGCGGAACAAATCCCAGAGCTCCGATAAATATCGGGACGACCTGTGCTTTTACGCCACACACTCGGCTGATCTCCATTTCCAAACTCTTGTATTTTAAGACGTTTCTCTGCCTCCTTGGGTAACGACGTTTTGATCGCAAGGTAGAGGCAACATCGATAAGTAAACACGATTTTTCGCCAAATCCCGGATAACTATATCCGGTTTTGTTTGCTGCTATCGTGCGATCAGTTTGAATTTGTGGTCGTACAATATCGTACACAATCCAACAGACCGTCCCCGGTTTGGTGAGTGTTCGTACAACTTGGGTCATGTGTTTGGAACTTCGAGGGCGGTACAGATCTGCCAGTGCAGGTAGCTACACACCCTGTCATGTCTTTTAAGGTATTCCGTCTTTGCTAGGATTGGACAAGCTGAGACAATATGATCAATGGTTTCTACTTGCTCAAGGCAAATGCGGGCATTTATCATCTTGGGAAATTTTGAGATCCGCTTTATCATAATGTCGTGTTCTCAAGGCCTGATTTTGGGCAGCTATACAAGTGCTTCCGATTCTGGCTTCATTCTTCCCCTTTTTAAGCCACTAAATGATTGATCTTTATTGATCTGCACCTTGTCCATTCTTTTTAGGTATTGTCCGTGGAGTGGTTTGTCTCTCCACGATTTCTTTAACATTTTTTGTGTCTCACACTTCATGTTTAGCAGCATCAGAAGTTCAGTGTCTGTGTTATTCGACGTGTCTTGCCACAGTTTTCTTCGCAATGCTTCTAGCTACACTAACAATGCCTCTGTTTCCCATTCTTCGGTCAGATTTCATGACCTGCCTCATTAGAGGGTCATCTTGATGACTGACTACATACTTTCCCATCCCGACTATTGCGTTGTGCCAGGAGGGCCTCAATTGTCTGAGGCCTCTTCCTCCTTCCTTACGTGACACATAAAGTCTATGTATATCAGCTCGAGGGTGGGCAACATGATGCATTGTTAGCAGTTTTCTGGTTTTTTCGATCCATGGTGGGAATTTCCTGCTCAGTCCAGTCCACTAGTCCAAAACTGTATTCGGCTACAGGTACCGCCAAACTACCTATTGCAGAAATTTTATTCCTGGAATTCAGAGCGGACTGCAGGACCAGTCTCACTCTCCTATAATACTCCGTACTAATTCTCTCTTTCATTTTGTCATTCGAGATGGTTTCACATTCTTCAATGCCCAGATATTTGTAAGTTTTACCTGGCTCAAGATCTTGAATCACAGTGTGCGTATCAATTTCAATGTTCTCAGACGTTTGTGAGTTTCCCTCTTATTAAATTGATTTTTGCACCACTTGTCAAGACCAAACTTCATGCAGATGTCATTGCTAAAGTCATTCACGACAGACAGCATTTGGGAGAGAATCGCTTCATTCTTAGCAAACACTTTCAAATCATCCATGTAAAACAAATGTGATACTGGCCTTTCATCACCATGGAGCTTAAAACCAAAGTCAGCTTGCGACAACTGTCTCGATAGTGGGATCAAACTAATGCAAAACAGCAGAGGGGATAGTGAATCTCCTTGAAAAATACCCCTGTTAATCTGAATACTTCTGGTGTCTACTGCTTCCTTTCCGCTGTGTATTAGTAACCTCGTACTCCACGACTTCATACTAGCCTTGCAAAATTCAAAGAGTCTAGGATGAAATCGATAGATCTCCAGTGTCTTCAAAATCCAATCGTGTGGTACACTATCAAAGGCCTTCTGGTAGTCAATCCAAGCCATGCTCAAATTACGTTTGCGTTTCTTTACATCATTCAAGATGACTTTACTCAGGAGCAATATTTCCTTACAGCCATAAGAGCCTTTACGGCATCCTTTTTGTTCAGCTGGCATTAGATGATTCTTATCTAGATGCCTGTACATTTTGTCAGCTATGGCTGAAGTTATAACTTTGCACAGTGCTGGCAGACAAGTAATTGGCCTGTAGTTCTTCGCCAAAGAGCTGTCTCCCGCTTTGGGTAGCAAATACGTGATGTCGCGTGTGAGCCATTCCGGGATTTCCTTTGGGTTATCAAAAATTTTATTAACAGCCTTTGCTAGATGAGAATGTATTGCTGTTAATTTCTTAATCCAATAAATCTGGATCTTATCAATCCCGGGGGACTTCCAGTTTCCCATGTTCTTAATTGCTTGGAAGAGGTCCTCTTCCGAGAATTTGTGAACATCTTCCACTGTTTCTACAAGTTCATTGGCAGCATCAACTTCAGATTGAAGCCAAGATGCGTCTTTGTTGTAGGATCTGCTCTCCTCCCAGATTCCTACCCAAAACGCTTCGACGACTTCTTTTGAAGGAGTGTCAGCTTTGCCATTCGGTTTTTGAGTCAGATTGCGATAGAATCTTTTCGCGTCTGTTTCAAACAACCGATTTTGTTCACGGAAATCTATTCTATGTTTGTATCGTCTAATTCTTTGAGCCCATGCTTGAATTTTCTCTTTTAGCTTCTCAACTACCATTAGCCTGCTGGTGTCATTTTCAATTTGGTATTTTTGTTCAACATTGAATATTTTTCGTTGAACTTTAGAGGTGTGCGTTGATTTAGAAGATGCCTCAGCTAAGAGTGATATTTCGCGCCGTGTGTCGGCTATCCGTTTCATAATTCTGTTCATCCATGGGGGTACAGAGATGTTTACTCTGTTTTTGCTGTCGGCCGTCCGGTGTTCTTGGCTGGCCCCAAAATTATCTGAGATACTAGATATCCAGTACATATATGATGTGATTGATTTCAGTAATATCTAGATCTCTGCCTGGGGTCTCCACCACCTCATTTAAGACAGAATTCACTGTTTCTATCACTCATTTAGCTTTGGCAGGTTTCGTATATTCTCCTCAACGGTTCGCGAGATTCAAACGGAAGTTGACTATCTCTTTCCATCTCGCGCCGAAGGAGATTTCGCATTATGTCCTCTTCGTATAATTCATTGCCAGATGAATTTCACCACTGACGTGTGTTTCACTGGAAAGAGATGAACCTTCCACGGGATCATCATTTTCAAGTTCTACATGTTCGTCATGTGGATTGTTCGAGCGAAGTACATACTCTGCATTTCTCTCAATGTCAGCAAGTTGTTCTGCTGTGAATTTTCCACTGCTGAGTATGTATCGTCGTTGACTGGCAAGCTTCTTCGAGTCTAGGGTAGGTCTCATGTCTGGGTTCCGCTCTCTCCATACCTTAAAAACTTGTATTTCTGAGCCCCCATTTTTCGCTTTTGCATAGTAAAAGAACCATATCACCTCCTTTAATTCATCCCGGGTCCATCTCTGACGATGGCTTCTTGCTACTGCCGGCTCTGGGTCCCTGGGACTAACATCCGTGGGATGGCCAGACGTCGACAAGTTGACATTATCTCGGTTTCTGAGCAGGTATGGGGCATTGGTAGAACAAGGTACGTTAAGGTTCATTACATTGCTTGTTCTATCCATTTTGCTCATTGGTTTGAATTGAAGATTCGCAGGACGCAAGTTCGAGTTCACAGATCACACTTAACCCTCGGGTTGTTTCCTGCCATCCGTTACTGCGACCCCACAGTGGCCTCGGGGCATCCCCCCGCAGGGCCCAGCAAGGGGTCCCTCTGATCCGATTGTTGTTATTATTATTATTATTGTTATTGTTATTATTAACGAATATTAGACATTTTGTCCGTGGACCTAACGACTTGAAACCTTATTATGAATTAGATCTGAAAATTTTAGATCATAACGTGATGTTTTATACAATATGTGATCAAAAGTGTCCGGACACGGAGGCAGTAGTTTATATAGTGTGGTCGTGTTTTTCATGGAGGGGGCTAGCACCCCTTGTTTTTTCGCGTGGCACTGAGGCACAGGCCTACGTTGATGTTTTGAACACCTTCTTGCATCCCACTGTTGAAGAGCAATTCAGGGATGGTGATTTCATATTTCAACACGATCGAGCACCTGTTCACACTGCACAGCGTGTGGCAGAGTGTTTACACGACAATAAAATCCCTGTATTGGACTGGACTGCACACTGACTTGAATACTATCGAAAACCTTTGGGATGTTTTGGAACGCCGACTTCGTGCCAGGCCTCACTGACCTACATCGATATCTCTCCTCAGTGCAGCACTCCGTGAAGAATGGGCTTCCATTCTCCAAGAAACCTTCCAGCACCTGATAGAAAGTATGCCTGGGAGAGTGGAAGCTGTCATTAAGGCTGAGGGGGGGCCAACACCCTATTAAATCCCAGCATTACCGATGGAGGGTGCCACGAACTAGTAAGCCATTTTCAGCCACGTGTCCGTATACTTTGGATCACTTAGTGAAAGATTAGGATGAGTAAATTTGGAATTAAAAATTCTTCCGCTGTTCAAGCAAAGCTCATGATATCCCCAGATTTTTGCCGCTCTCTTCTCAAGACAAAGTTTCATCTAAATATCGTTCAACCTGTATAATATTTATTTTAGCCTGTTAAGGTTAAAAAGCATTCAAATGGTCATCAATCCCCTTTCAGATATTTTAATCTCTATTAATGTTTTCGTTTATTTGAACTTTTAGGATTCATAACATCGCTAATTACTTTCAACAACACCCTAAAATAATTTTATAGGCAAGTGCTTTGAAATTCGATATCTAATGATTACTAACAAATATGTCAGGTGTATGAACAGATCTGGCATATGTTAGAAAAATACCAACTCTAAAAATGTGTTAAATTTTTACAATTTTGAGGAAGACTTCCGTCCTTTTCATTTACTTTTGTTCTCTTATTTATCCTCTTCATTGTCATGCTGTAAATATTATCATTATCATAGCAATTTTAGTTTTTCCGTAATGTTGAAATTAGTTGTTTGTTTTTATTTATTCGCCAGGAAATATTCTGGGTTTGATGAAACTCGAATATCCACACAAGTAAGCACAAGATTATTTTGGAACGGTGCTTCTATTTCTATGAACCACTGTATAAGTTCGCCCACTATTTTTCTTCAAAGATAAAACTTCTTAACCTGACGCGCACGAAACACTAGTCAACCTACAACGCTCGTTAACAGCTAGCAACAAAACCGTTTCGCGTTTCTCATTTCCCAGATGACATAATGAAGATAATAAAATCGTCGAGGCCCAGAGACAAGTTTTTCTCCAACCGCCTCCGCGCTTCCTTTCTGAATTCTCGCAGTAATTATGCAAGGCCATTAGGCACGCGAACGTCCCGTCTTGATTAGTAGGTCAACGCGACGGCTGTTGCGGCAGGCCTGCGGCGATGGCGGCGCGCGCGGGCGGACACTAATGAATTAACGCCACCTCGAAGGGGAGAGCGCGCGAAGCGGCGCGGCGGGGGTCGAAGAGAGGGTGGGGTCGGGCGAGGGAGAGACTGGGGAGGGGAGGGGAAGCGGTGGTCGCGTGAGCGAGACCACGCCCTCCGTGATCGGCCGCACGCGCCCTCTCGTGCGGAGGGTGCTCTCTCGCAAACGCCCTGCCGCCCTCCGTCCACGAGCTGCTCTCGTTTCGCAGCGCTCTCCCCTCCTTGTCGCCGCGCGGAAGGCACTCTGCATCTTCTTCCAATTGTCATTCTCGTCGCAGGCGCTTTCACACGTCTACTGTCTCCAGTGGGCGTGCGCACAGGGAGGAGGTAGGGGGGCAGCATAGCTACCCTGGAAACTTTGAAAGAGCGAATTTAGCCTTATGGAATATAATTAAGTTTCTCTATGTGATTCTCTATATGTTCATTCTCTGATTTCCTCCTTTTTCAAATTGACAATTTAGGGATTTGTTATACGGCATTTAGAAAAGAGGCTCTCCAAACCATCTGATAATCCTTAAATGGGGGCAAAGTATATCATGAGTATTTATTAATTGTTTCAGTAAATTGTCATTACTCTATCATCTTCTTGGAGAGGTAAGTACATCGGAAATATGAGGAGCGACTAATCGAAACGCATATTTTCACGAGAAACAAAATTCTCAGAAGAAGAAACAAATTGGTAACTTACGAAATATTTCTTGCACTTTTTCCATGTTCACGTGTGTTGATAAGACGCAGTGCTGCAGGAAATTGATTTTCAAAAGTAAAACTAATTGGTAAGGCGAGAGAGTAAAAGGGTCTTCACTATCCAGATTATAAAGATTTCCTTGACGGACAAAAAGCATTTCGTAATGTTCTGGTCTACAAAATACTATTTGGACATTACGCGTTTTGTGTATTGAACATTAAAACTTCCAATGATGTTAAGAAATGTAGATTTTTATAATTCGGGAACAGGTCCCTCATATAACGTCACGCACAACTTCTTGGTGAATGCATGGTGAATATATGAATTGTTTTGAGTATTAAGAGACTCCAGCTTTTCCTTTTCCTTCCAATTTTCTTCAAATCCCTATTTTATACGTTCTTCCACGTCATCCTCTTTGATCTTGTTTAACTCTACTCACAAGTGTTACGAAGGATCTCTTTGCAATATTTGGAAACTATCCATGTTTGCCTAATGTCATGTAGCTCTTAGAATGGTCATCTAAAAAATAGTCGAGGTAGGTTTAGATTTTCACGACAGTTCTTTACCAGCTATCATGAATTTAATTAAATAAGAAATATTGAAATTAATTCTTTAATTCAATCTTTTTTATTCCACTGACGCCACTAATAGTTTCGTTACTTATCATGAATGTCACAATCCTATACAATGTCACAATCCAATCATTCAAACTATCTATATAACTATAACATAAAATAACAAATAACTAACTACATAACTAACTAATTAGGTAACTATCCCTCTACCGCGTAAGCGGTAGCTAGAAAGTAAAAATGCTTGCTTTACCAATAGTCCCTCTGCAGATAGGTTCAATTGCAAACGATCTATCGTAAGCAGTAGACGTTTCGTCGTCTACCGCGAATAAGCATGGTGTTATAATTAGAAAAGCAAAGAGAATAATGTTTCAGGCTTATTTTTAAATGAAAAGGATTAGTGACTATGAGTGAATGCAGGTAATCAGCAGCTTGGATAGATGGACGGATGAAGGGGCTTTGCGTATGGAATTGTGAATTCGACCAAAGACATTGTGTCTGCATGAGGGATGTATCAGTATGGGATATGTTAATGAAATAGTGATGGCATTACATAGTTTGACAATAGGAACGAATTATTATTTAAAGAATTGAGACGTGGGGAATCGGGAAGTGACTTCAAACTAGTGGTGCTACAGAATGGCACAGACTTTCCCGTATTAGTTTTTTATTTCCTTGGGTCTTCGCAAGCTATTCGGAATGGCCACATACTCTTTCTTGCCAGCTGCCATCTATCACCGCCAAAAGTACATTTTTTGTCATTTTCTTAATTTTTTGATTCGTGGCCCTAACTACATCAAAATACCAGTATCCATTTAATTCGCAATTACCACCATCCATTCAAAAAGTTTGAACAAAAAATTTGAAGCCATTTTTAAGAAAATGGCGTTTGAGCGTTTCTGAAAATCCTCAATTTTGAGCTAGTTTTCATAGAAAACTATTCAATTTTCGAGAAACTTTATTTGACATTATTTGAAGCACATGTACTCATTAATGTAATAATGTGAACAAATAGCAACAAATATGAATATTAACGACTTGTGAGACAAGTAAAAAATCTATTTTCGTAATTTTTGAAAAAACAAAAGTATAGAACAATATGGCAGTAATGTCATCTCATAGTGTACATTTATCACTATCCCTTACAAAAAGTTTAAAGAAAAAAACTTGAGCCGTTTTTGAGAAATTTTGTGAAATTTTGAGAAATTTTGGTTTTTGTAATTTTTTTAAAATTTCAAATATTGCTTGCAATATTGCGCAAAAACTAGTAAAATTTTCAAAACAATGTGCACGACCTTAATGAACGAACTCACTTTGGACAACAAATTTTATTCAAAAGAAAAATATCTATCTTCAATTTTGTAGTTCCGGCAAGTCGCCGAAAAAATTTTAAACTTTTGCAATTTTCGAAAATTCATAGTTATCCGTGCAAATTGGACCTATGCCTCCTTTATAAGTGTATTTTACTCTATTCTTACAAGAAGTATAAAGAACAAAATTTGGAGCCGTTTTAAGAGAAAATTTTGAAAATGTCCGCGGGGCTTCATGTAAAGTACCTCCAAATTTTTCAGAATCTTTTTCAAAATCTCAAAGCTTCGACTAGAATCAGATCGACCGGGGAATATCCATTTTGAGGAAATCGTATGGTTTAGGCTCTAGCGTTCTCCAAAGACAGACAGTCGGGCGGACGGACAAACGGACAGACGGACAGACGGACTTTTCCCTTTCAATTCGTTTTCGGTAACAAGGACCCTCAAAAGTGGGGTTGTGGCTACACCACGCGTTAGGGGATTTTTTCTTAATTTAGCAACTGGTTTTATCCACTTTTTCGTTATCAGCGCCCGGCAACGAATTTTGTTCTGTGGAACATTGGCCATTTTTTCGCGCAGCATTACATAACTATCACTATACTACGTATATCACTCCGTGTATACGTACGTATACGGGAAAGTAAAAATGGAATTTGGCATTGGACTCTTGGATGATGCGATGGAGAGGCGTGCGTGAACTTGGAAAAGGGCTTGGAAAAAACCAGAAGAAAGATAAGTTATGCATGCATGATTATTATACAGGTTGGTTGTAAAGTCAATACCTATTTGTAACCATAAACAGTTCAAAAATAAATCAACACAACAAAGCTGTATTGCTATTGAATACATTGTTAGGGTGTACTATTTTGTTACTTCGTTACATTTCGACGTATGCACTCGCATTTTTTCACACAACGTCTGAATCTTGTAGAAACAGACTCTACGGCTCTTCGTAGCATCCAAACTGGGATATTTGCAAACACATCACGGATATTGTGTTCAAGACTGTTAAGATAACTTGTAGATTTAAGGTAACTTGGTTGTAACTTGTAGATTTGATCCTTAGACCATCCAAAGGAAGAAGTCGAAAGGGGTTAGATCAGGGCTGCTTGCAGGCCACTCTGTCGGTCCCCGTGCGGCCAATGCATCTGCCGGGGAAACTGTCGTCAAGCCGTGCTCTCATTGGAATTGCGAAGTGGGGCAGAGCTCCATCTTCCATGATCAGCCATTCCTGTCCATTTTCCCATTCTTGAATCACAGACCATACGTACGTTCAAAGCATCTTTAATTATCGTTCATCATTCATGGTGTCACGTAGCACATATGGACCGATTAATCTGATATTCTTCATTCCACACCCGACTGCTCCTTTTGGCCGTGATATCATTTTTTCTAGCGTTAAATGTAACGTACCAAATGGTACACCCTTACAATGTATTCAATGGTAATAAAACTTTGCTTCGTAGTTTACTTTTTGAACTATTTATTGTTACAAATAGATATTGGCTTTACTACCACTCTGTAGATTGATGATTAAAACTGAGGTATTACTTGGAATCCGTAAAGAAAGATCAAAGCACTTAATAAGATGGGTAAATTTGTTGTTAAGTACTTTAATTTCTTGTTCTTTTGGTTTCATTTTTATTTTTATGTAGAAAAAATAATTAATATGTTTTTCATTTGTTCATCGTAGAAACTCGACATAGCAGTTCTTTTTTTAAGTGTAATAAGAATTTTATTTGACAATTACTGCTATTCTATTCAAATAAATGGTCAAAGTTATATGTAAGGATACATTAGAAAATACTGATCTACGTCCTGAGAATTAATATCTATCGATGTGATGTGTCGAGATAAAGTCGGAAAAATTTCAGAATCAATATTTCGGTACATCACAATATATATCCGGATCTTAGTAAATATAAAATATTTCAAATACATTTTTTGAAAAATGCTTAAGTTTTTGTTCAAAGTGAATAATGATTCTCTTGCTTCAGAATTTGTAAACATTTTTCACTTCATTAATCTTGCAGAATAAGAACTGAACTACATGAAAAAATATTTAGGGAGGGTGTCGATTTTCCAACATAGTGCGTATGTTGTAACTTTTATAGGATTATTCCTTTTGTTTGATGTAACTGCTAAGTGTACAGCTAGTGTTGTTTATAATGCATTGTCTGAGAATTTTTACTAAATCTAAGTAATGCATGAATCTTAATGAACTCAATAAAATATTCAAAAATACTACTCACGTGTAACGAATTGTAAAAAAAATAAGAATAAAATAAAATTTAGTTAGATGTGACAGAGTAGGCTTCGTATTTTTTATTACAAACACGTTACTTGTTGAAGTTATTTAAACGAAACAGCTTGCACCACTTCAAATCAGGTTGCGTGAGTAACACTCATCAACGACGAACAATCTACCACGCAATAAACTTCACTATACGGAAACCAGCTGAAGAAAAATGACGCATAGAACTTGACCTGTCAAGGCAACAAACCGTGATAAAGCTTATCAATTAACTCAAAGGAATTGAAAAGAGCAATGGGTCTCTTAACAGGCGATTAAATCTCAACCTCATTGCTTGTAGTAATCACTATTAGCATTTGTATGGTGCGATCATATCGCTCTGTTCTTTGTTGAAACAAAACATTGAAAGTAATTTCAGACTCTTATTCATTATAACAATTAACAAAATTTAATGTATACATGATAGCCAGATATAACTTATTTTCATATCCTATTTCTGTTCGAAAGAAAATAAATTATTTATCGATAGCATTCTAATTTTTCACGAAATAAACTCTATAATGCCGAAGTAGCTTTTTACTAGTACGTCCTTATTAACACTAATATTTTGCTTACTTTGTTTATAACATTGTAGAGTCTTATTGAGAAAATATGGGCTGTAATAATTTTACACCACAAATTCCGGGGTAGTAGCAGAGATCACATTAATTTTACACTAATTGATTATACGGTATGCAGAAGGGTAACCTGTAAGTAAGATGGAAAATGAAATCTAGGATTTCTCGCATACATTCACCATATGCAAACACATTTTCAACATCATCGAAAGGCAAGCTTTAGGATGGTTTAAATTTATTATTATTATTATTATTATTATTATTATTATTATTATTATTATTATTATTTTCCATTACATCACGACTAAAGATGTTATAAGTCGGCTGAATATAAAATCTACTCCAGGTTGCAACCAGCTACCTAAGGAGTAGATCTAGGGACTATCGGTGCCTCTACAGTACTTTGCGCAAAAATGTGGGCTGTTCCAAATAAAGCTATTTCTTGCACTTCCCAGTCCTTTGAATTACCTGGGAGTTTAGACAAGTTCTTACTCAAATTTTGCGGAACAAATCCCAGAGCTCCGATAACTATCGGTACGACCTGTGCTTTTACGCCCCACATTCGGCTGATCTCGATTTCCAAACTCTTGTATTTAAGACGTTTCTCTGCCTCCTTGGTAACGACGTTTTGATCGCAAGGTACAGCAACATCGACAAGTAAAACATGATTTTTTCTCCATATCCCGGATGACTATATCCGGTTTGTTTGCTGCTATCGTGCGATCAGTTTGAATTTGTTGGTCGTACAATATCGTACACAATCCAACAGACGTCACCGGTTTCGGTGAGTGTTCGTACCACTTGGGGCATGTGTTTGGAACTTCGAGGGCGGTACAGATCTGCCAGTGCAGGTAGCTACACACCCTGTCGTGTCTTTTCAAATATTCGGTCTTTGCTAGAATTGGACAAGCTGAGACAATATGATCAATGGTTTCTACGTGTTCCTGACAAATGCGGCATTTATCATCTTGGGAAATTTTGAGAACCGCTTTATCATAATGTCGTGTTCTCAAGGCCTGATCTTGGGCAGCTATTACAAGTGCTTCCGATTCTGGCTTCATTCTTCCCCTTTTAAGCCACATAAATGATTGATCTTTATTGATCTGCACCTTGTCCATTCTTTTTAGGTATTGTCCGTGGAGTGGTTTGTCTCTCCACGATTTCTTTAACATTTTCTGTGTCTCAAATTTCATGTTAAGTAGCATCAGAAGTTCAGTGTCTCTGTCATTCTGGGTGTCTTGCATAGTCTTGTTCGCAATGCTTCTCGCTACACTTACAATGCCTCTGTTTCCCATTCTTCGGTCAGATTTCATGACCTGCCTCATTAGTGGGTCATCTTGATGGCTGACTACATACTTTCCCATCCCGGTTATTGCACTGTGCCAGGAGGCTTCAATTTGTCTCAGGCCTCTTCCTCCTTCCTTACGTGACACATAAAGTCTATGTACATCAGCTCGGGGGGTGGGCGACATGATGCATTGTAAGCAGTTTTCTGGTTTTTCGATCCATGATGCGAATTTCCTGTTCAGTCCAGTCTACTAGTCCGAAACTGTATTCGGCTACAGGCACCGCCAAACTACCTATTGCTGATATTTTATTCCTTGAGTTCAGAGCGGACTGCAGGACAAGTCTCACTCGTCTATAATACTCCCTGCGAATTCTCTCTTTCATTGTGTCGTTCGAGATGGTCTCACATTCTTCAATGCCCAGATATTTGTAAGTTTTACCTGGCTCAAGATCTTGAATCACAGTGTGTCTATCAACTTCAATGTTCTCTGACGTTGTCATTTTGCCTCTTTTTAAGTTGACTTTTGCACACTTGTCAAGACCAAACTTCATGCAGATGTCATTGCTGAATTCACTGATGACAGACAGCATTTGGGAGAGAATCGCTTCATTCTTAGCAAACACTTTAAGATCATCCATGTAAAATAAATGTGATACAGGCCTTTCATCACCATGGAGCTTGTAACCAAAGTCAGTGTGCGACAGCTGTCTTGACAGAGGAATCAAACTAATGCAAAAACAACAGAGGGGATAGTGAATCTCCTTGAAAAATTCCCCTGTTAATCTGAATACTTCTGGTTTCTACTACTCCCTTTCCGCTGTAGATTAGTAACCTGGTGCTCCACGACTTCATACTAGCCTTGCAAAACTCAACAAGTCTAGGATGAAATCGATAGATCTCCAGGGTCTTCAAAATCCAATCGTGTGGTACACTGTCAAAGGCTTTCTGGTAGTCAATCCAAGCCATGCTTAAATTACGTTTTCGTTTCTTTACATCATTCAAAATTATTTTATTCAGAAGCAAGATTTCCTTACAGCCATAGGAACCTTTACGACATCCTTTCTGTTCAACTGGCAACAGATGGTTCTTCTCTAGGTGCCTATACATTTTGTCAGCAATGGCTGCAGTTATAAGTTTGTACATAACTGGCAGGCAAGTAATTGGCCTGTAGTTCTTCGCCAAAACAGCTGTCTCCTCCTTTGGGTAGCAAATACGTGATGCCGCGAGTGAGCCATTCGGGGAGTTCGTTAGGGTTTTCTAAAATTTTATTAACAGCCTTTGCAAGATGAGAATGTATTGCTGTTAATTTCTTAATCCAATAAATCTGGATCTTATCAACCCCAGGGGATTTCCAGTTTCCCATATTCTTAATTGTTTGGCATAGGTCCTCTTTCGAGAATTCTTGAACATGTTCCACTGTTTCCACGAGTCCATTGGCAGCATCAACTTCAGATTGGAGCCACGATGCGTCTTTGTTGTACGATCTGGTTTCCTCCCAGATTCCTGACCAAAATGTTTCGACGTCATCTTTTGAAGGAGGGGCTGCATTGCCATTCGGTTTTTGAGTCAGACTGCGATAGAATCTCTTCGCGTCTGTTTCAAACAACCGGTTCTGTACACGGAAATCGATTCTACGTTTGTACCGTCTTATTCGTTGAGCCCATGCTTGGATTTTTCTTTTAGCTTTTCAGCTACTATTAGCCTTGTTGTGTCATTGTCAATTAGGAATTTTTGTTCAACATGGAGTATTTTTTGTTGAACTTTATACGTGTGGTTTGACTTAGAAGATGCCTCGGCTAGGAGTGATATTTCACGCCGTGTGTCGGCTATCCGCTTCATAATTCTTTTCATCCATGGAGGTACGGAGCTTTTTACTCTGTCTGGCTGTCGGCCATCGGTGTTCTTGCTGGCCCCAAGATTATCTGAGATACTAGATATCCAGTTGCATACACGATGTGATTGATTCAGTAATATCTAGATCTCTACTTGAGGCCTGTACAACCTCATTTAAGACAGAATTCGCTGTTTCTATCACTCTCTTAGCTTTAGCATTTTCGTAAATTCTCCTCAACGGTGCACGAGATTCGAATGGAAGTAGACGAACTCGTTCTATCTCGCGTCGGAGGAGGTCCCGCATCATGTCCTTATCGTGTGACTCATGGCCAGATGAATTTTCACCACTGACGAATGTTTCATTTGGAAGAGTTTTCAGGGATATTAGATGGTTCTAAATGTTCGTCATGTGGATGGTTGGATCGATGAACATACTCTGCGTTTCTCTGGATGTCTGCAAGTTGTTCTGATGTGAATTTTCCACTGCTGAGTATGTATCGTCGTTGACTGGCAAGCTTCTTTGAGTCTAGGGTAGGTCTCATATCTGGGTTCCGCTCTCTCCATATCTTAAAAACTTCTATTTCTGAGCCCCCATTTTTCGCTTTTGCATAGTAAAAGCACCACATCACCTCCATTAATTCATCCCGGGTCCATCTCTGACGATGGCTTCGAGCTACTGCCGGCTCTGGGTCCCTGGGACTAACATCCGTGGGATAGCCAGATGTCGACAGGGTGACATTAGCTCGGTTTCTGAGCAGGTATGGGACATTGGTAGAACAAGGCACGTTAAGGTTCATTACATTGCTTGTTCTATTCATTTTGCTCATTGGTTTCAAGTGAAGATTCGCAGGTAGCAAGTTCGAGTTCACAGATCACATTTAACCTTTGGGTTGTTTCCTGCGATCCGTTACTGCGACCCACAGTGGCCTCGGGGCATCCCCCCGCAGGGCCCAGCAAGGGGTCCCTCCGATCGCCAGTCGGCATTACTAACCCTACGGGATTTTCACTGACTGCTGAAGGCAGCCTCCTTCGCTGGCTAATGCAAGGTTCGGGCCTCCACTCTAATCAGTGGCCTGGTGTGCCAACCCAGTTTCTCTCCTGTACCCTCCATGGGCCGATAACAGGAACTCCAAAGGTTCATGACCCTTCCCCCTCTGCTTACTCCCCACTCTCCTCAAAATGGAGTACTTCTTCGTCTGACCCCTCACCTTCAACCTATTCAGCAAGGGAGGCCCTACCAGTAGCTAGGCTACCACTGACATAGCATTCAGGCTCATGGGGGTACTCAAGCTCCACCACCAACTCCAAGGTCGTGTACTCCCTAGGTGGAGTTATTATTATTATTATTATTATTATTATTATTATTATTACTATCATTAAAACACTTTTAAAATGTGTGTTGCACATCAAAAAAGCAATACATTTTTCAGACTATTGTGAAATACTATCTTTTACAACATTGCAAATTCTTCTATTTTCATGTAAATCAAATTTTGTATTAAATCAGATTTCTTTGTTCACCGAACTCCCAAGGTAGCATCTATTCATCCTAAGGATATCTCTAGCGAGTTCGGCACGAGACTACTACTACTACAACCTGCTGTAGTTATTAGGTAAGCCCTCTATGACGCGAAACGGACAACGACGAGATATTTGGTGGATGACGGGCGCCGCCGCCTCCCTGCTCAGCTCTGCCTCGATGGACGGCCAGACGTCGGCAGAGATGCGGCTCTCGGAGATTCGCAGACCAGCCTTCGCCAGATCGCACCATCTGGTGCAAATTCAGGTTACCCTGCCTCCCTCGTCACGGAACTCATCTTCTACGACGCTCCCATCCTTCAGCTCCCTCTTCCCAGTTCCTTCAGCTCCCTCTGCTTGACCGTCTTAGTGAAGGTTAACCGAAGGCGTCATGGACCTCGCCGCTTTCGTCACTGTGGTCGCCATCACCCTCACAAATCGTGGCAGCGCAAACGCCTGCAAGGATTCTCTTTCCACCTTCACACAAACTGTTCTCTCTGAAATTCCGTCGCCAAGCCGTACACTTGCCACACCGTTCTCTCTATATACTACATTGTTGCCCGTTGGGTGGTTGGTTGGTTGGTTGATTGATAGGTTGGTTGATTGATTGATTGATTGGTTCTGGTTAGTGGTTTCTGGCGCGTGAACGGATAAGGTCATTGGTCCCGTAAGTGTAGTGCATGCTTTTTCATTGCAAGATGGCTGTGGTCTTCCCCCGCTTGATGACTGGATCCGCTTTTGTCGGCAAGCGGCTGTGTCCCCAACCAGGTATCTCCCACCAGCGGGGCACCGCCCCAGCCAGGGCAAGCTCTAACCTCCCGACCGCCGGTCTCCCTGCGTTTGTGATAGTGTAGTGCGTGTTAGTGTAAGTCTGTGTGTAAGAGGAGAGGATTGGACAAGGAAGAGGAAGGAAAGATCGCGTGCGGTCCGTGGCCCATTTGTTGGGGTACTGCTCGTGTTGATCGGAGAAACCACGGAAAGTACCGATCAGAGCAGTCGACCACTAGAATTCTCCTCTGGTAAGCGACTGAATTATAGTTCCCCGTCCTGCACGGCCCCTTTGCTCCCGCACCTCACCGTGACTCACACCGTTCCCTCCCACACCATTTCCCCGCGTTACCTTGTCCCACCCACGCTACCATCCACACTCGCCCCCTCTTTCATATCCCCTTGCACAACCTCATTCTCCGCACAAAGCCACTCCCTCCCCTGCTCGCGTCGTTCCCAGCGCCGCCGCCGCGCCGCCGTGCCGCGCGGCGGTGCGACGCGCCGCGCCGGCTGCGGTGCTCCGCTTAAACGCCGGCCGCAGCCCTCGCGCCAGACCGCTGGGCCCGCTTTCACTAATATAATCACAGCATTAAACCGGGCCGCACTTAAGTTTATCTGCCGTAGGACACCTTGAGGGGAGGTCATCGCCTGACGCGCTGCCGCCCCCGCCCTCGCACTGTCGCCGGCGCGGCGCGCCGCGGCGAGGCGGGAGGAGGCAGAAGGAGAGGAGAGGACCGCGCGGAAGTAGCGTCAGACCAACTGGGCAATGCAACGTGAAGTGGCAATACGCGAAATACAGAAAGATTTGAAATGGTCAGGGAGAGATAGCTAGAAGTGTCAATGCAAGACGTGACGGGAAATATTAACTGAAAAAAAAAAGTTGATGAAGACGGTGACAAAGAATGAAGAATAATGGCATTTTAAGTACGTCTTCACCCTAAAGTTGACGTGGAAAGAGAAAGAAAATAGCCAGTTAAAAGTGTGTAGTTGTATTTTAAAATGTAGGGGTGATGAAGACAAAATATGAGGAAGGTGTTATCATGGCAAAATGCGATGGAAAGATAGATGAAGAAAGATAACTTACACATCAAATTAAGGAAAATAGCCATCGTGAGTTGCCAAGCAAGACACAGAGGTATAGAAAAAAGGACAGAAGGAGGAAGATAGCGAGAGCGAGAGAGGGAAAATACTTAGAGCATGGTAGATATACCTGGATAATTTTGCAGAACTGACGAGAGGAAGAGAGAGGGAGAGAGAGAGAGGAGCACCACCCAGCAGAGACGAACGAAGGAAGCACAGCAACGAGTCGAAACTGCAGAGGTCGCGTGCAAGACGACGGAAGCAGTTGCGGGGCGGTCCGATATGAAAGCCAGAAGGCGGCGAGGGAAGGGTGTCGGAGACGGCGGCAACCGCGACGCCGCCGGCAACCATCTGCCGCCAACGGCGCCTCGGTTGTAAATAAGGACACGTCCCACTACTTAGCAGATCATGCGTCCGCGCCCCTTTCTCTCCCCGCTGCTGCTGCCGCCGTCGCGGCGGAGGCAGGGGTGGTGTCGGAGACCACGGCGACGGGAGAGGGCGGGTGAAGGCACGGGTGGAGACAGGGCGGGACGAGAGTGTTGGGAGGAGGCGGGGAAGGAAAGCGTTGCATATTCATAACCGCCACTCAGCCGCGCACCGCCGCGCCGTACCGCACAGCGCTGCACCGCGCCGCTCTGCGCCGCGTCAGCAATAGAGCTGTTTCCCGAGTTGTCTGCGGGCGCGGAGCTCGTGGCGGCGGTGACGTCACTGGAAATGGGGGTGACTCGAGGGGTGGCGATGAAATGTTGGGGCAAGGGTGACGAATCTACAGGAGGGAGTCAGGTGATATAAAGTAAAACCAATGGAGTAATGTGGAGACGAGAAATTGTTTTCTATAAATGGCATTATTTTAAACACAAATTACGCAGAAACTAGCAGTTTTTTCAAACAATTGTGTATGACCTTTTTAAAGATCTGATTTTGTAGAAAATGTTTTGTTTAAGGTAAAAACTCTAACTTCAACTTTCTGTATTTGAAATGTAAAGGATTTTTGCAATTTTCAAAAATATAGGGAGTTTGCCGTATAGAGAGTATGACTCTCACCAACTTATTTTACTGACCTTTAATACACACAAACAGAAAATTTAAAGAAAAAAATTGGAGCAGTTTTTGAGAAAAAAATGGTTAAAAAATAAACGCAACCCGAGTACAATGTTTGATAAAAAAATTGGAACCATTTTTGAGAAAATTTTGAAAATGTTGAGGCTCCATATAAAGCACCCCCAAAATCAAAATATCTATTTAAAACTCAGAGAGCGGCGAGTTGATTTAAGTCAATCAGGGAATACCAATTTTGGAGAAAATAGGCTGAACGGTTTCAGCGCTAGCTGAAATTGGACGGATGGACAGACCACTGACGGATGGACAGACAGACGGACAGACAGACGGACAGACATTCTGCCGTCAATAACTTTTTCGATACCCACAAACCGTAGATTCTGACTACATGAGTATTTGTATCGAAAATTCATCGTTTTTCGGGCGCACAATAATACTTTCTCCTTAACCAAAGTAAGGGCAAGAAAGTAAAAGGTGGTGGATGTTGACTACAAACTCTCCTCTTAGTAATATGTTTGTAAACATTTTTTGGAATTAGCGTTTTAACTAGCGACCTGCTGCAGCAAAAATGCTGCTGTCGAGTGTGTGAAAAACGGGATGCTGAAGCAAAAAGGTTGACTGTTCTCAAAAGGAAAACGTGAATTCTGAAGCATCTTCCTACCTCATTGCATGACGGCAGCAGTAACGCACTGAGTTTGAGACGATAATTGTATCATCAGGAATGAGAAATTGTGGATTAATATAATTAAATATTTCCATTTTCTGTCAAAGTGGAAACTGTTTTATTGTTTTTACATTTCCCCCGACTTCTTGATTATCTAACGCAACCAGTGACACATCTCAAATGACCAAAGGTTGTTTAGTTTCCCTACACTTTTTTGTGGTACCCTTCAAACTAGAAATTTAGTAGTTATGATCTCATTTACTTTTACGGACAGTTTTTGTTTTTCATTGGAGTGAAATCGGAACAGCCGTTGAGAAGATTTAATCCGACAACCCAAGAGTCTTGTATTTTTTCTCCTTTCAGAAGAATACTGTTCCAGTTGTGTTTCTTGAGAGGAATGTTTCAAATCGATTTTATTTTACAGACATGTTTTTGTTCATGATTATTACCAAATTCGAGCATTCATTGAGAATACATTAAACAAACGTATTACGGGTAGACTCTTTAGATTATCCCGCCCATAAAAGTGTGTTGATTAGATCCCAAATTGAATCATGTATCATCAGTAAAAAAATCAGTAAAAATGAGATGATAGGCCCTATCCTGTCAATGTTAAAACAAGGAATTTTGTGACCCATTTTAGCAGGAATTACAAAATGAATTGATATGGATTTTGAATTTCCTATTACATGATGCATGAAGAGGTTCTTGGTTTCCAGTTAAGTTTTTAGCTCTTCTCTGCAGTGATTTATATTTTATTTTCCAAAAACCCATTGTTTTCAAACAATTTATAGCAAAGATCCGAAAGCGTGTACTATAGAAGTAACAATCATGATAGAGAATATACGTTCTTAGTATAACTTGGTTAACATCACTAAAACTTCATGCAGATATATTCAATAGTTTCTGAGATAATGGGACAAAAGTTTGAAAAATTTAACTTTTGGGGAAATGGCTCTAACATACGCTTCTCTAAGTTTTCAGAGAAGCGTATGTCAGGAAAACTTCAAATATATTTCACTAGAGACTACTAACTAAAGACAGCTAACATTTTTATAAGAGATTTCACTCTCATTTAAACCAGCAATTCTTTTCTTCTTTCTTGCCTTCTTTGACCTTTGCTTAGCATCGTATCCTGCCTTTGCAATGCGTAATACTCTACAAATATTCTCATGTTCTCTACAAATATCATCATGGTGATAACTCGTATTTTTAGAGCTTCCCACCTGACACAATTTCCACTGTTCTATATTGCAAAAGCTTCAGACAGTCCTAAGGTTTTGAAAACAACATAGATATTTTTTAAATATTTTTGTACAAATGGTATTCTTGAATGCCTGATTTACATTCTATATTTCGCAATGGAGACATCTCATGAGATGTTGTGTCTTCACTAAGTATTTACATAATTTTCAACTACTCTATTTACATTACATTTCTTCCGCTTGAATGCACTAGAAGGGGTTTCATGTGCATTCAAACTCATATTATCATCATTTTCTCGATGCAAAGAATTTGATCTGACATGCTGATTTCTTTTGAAAATGCGCGTCTTGAACATACCTTTACATTTCTCCATTAAAGGACATATAAAACTATTTCATTTTATTTTTTATCGTATAATGGGTCGCAATTGAGAAGAAATGGAACTTTACTTCGCAACAAATACAAGTCACGCTTTTATATGGTCAAAGAAATTGTTTACAAAACAAACGCGTTAACAAAAATTGGATAATAACACGGACAGTTTTAATTAGCACCTGCAGACAAAATTACTCTACAAAAGAAAGCAAAATTACAACCAGAGAGATTAGAAGTTATAAGGGAGGAAGAACAGTAATTTTGCAGTCTGACAGCTGTCTCTGGAATTTTTAAAAATATATTTCAGGCAGTTAAACATTAAATATGTCAATGATTGGAATTAGAAATGTTCACACAATAACATATTATTAAATTATTCGAAAAAGAAAAATCCCTAAAAAATGGCCTACCGTCTGACCTAAAAATTAGATGACCCGTGGAAAAACAGTCAGTAGTTGAACATAGTTATTTATTTTCTTATAATTTGTACACTTTCAATACGTTCACATTATTTTCACAGCAAATTCTAGAATTGTAACAGCGAGTATCAAATAATGAAAATAAAATTTCGTAAAATATTTAAACTTTTTTGAGCCCTTGCTTTCCAGTAGAACCTACAAAAATAATATTCATAAATATTTCTTGTTTTGTAAACCATTCCCAAGTAGATGCTGTTTTGAAACTTGTTGTTTTCACAAAAAAGGAAATAACACAGAGCAATAACATATCAAAATACTTTTTAAATAAGGGCGCAATAATTATGATGCTATACTAAAAACATCTAGTTATTTTGATGTATTATAAAAGATACATTGTGTTTACAAAGTTCTCAACAAATTACCTCTTGTATCTTTTAAAGGAATGATACGACGAAGCTAAATTTATAAAGTTCCTTTTTAATCCATTCAGAAAAGATCATTCATTTACATGACAATGCATAGGAATATGTTAAATTTAGTTTAATCAAATAAATTAATTTCAGTCAATAAAAATATGAAATACGATAGATCTTGGTTGATTATAACGAGATTTTTGAGGTATATTCACGAAGCTCATTTCTGGATTATCAAATACAGAACTTTTTTTGCACGGAAGTATTTAACATGTTAGGTCGTTGCTGTCTTGATCAGCCGACATCCATCGCATCATACGTCGTCGTTGGAACACACGATGCACGTGCAAAAATGAATGAGGCAAGACTTCATAGCTCTCCCAATTCGCCGTGATGCCAGTGGTGATTCCTTACCCCTACCAGACTCTGCTACGCCATCATTGTGTCTTCGCTAGACACATTATTTCTATTAGTTTGGAAGGTGGACGTGTACCGCCTCAGCTTCTAAAGACTTTTACTATCAACGACTAAAGACTAATGTATCAATAGAATAATTATTATAATCAATATACTTGACTAAGAAACCATTTCATTGAAGAGAATAATAATTAAATCCAATCAATATGAAACATTTGTGAAGATTTCGTCACAGACAGTTTTAAGCAAAAGGAACCCGTACCACGCTCATCCATATTTTTATCCTTTGGGAATTGAAAGAAATTGCGCAGTTAAAACACTAGAGAAAATTAAAATTTGAGCAAGTCAAGTCTTTGAAAAATCAAATTGTTGGTTTTGACATGAAAGCTTTTATACAGCGATCAAACTTTCGCGCAGTCGACCGATTTTTAGCTTTTTTCCAGCCCAGATAACCAAGTACCTTAACTTTTCCCGGATACCACAATTTTTCCGCAAAATCCTTTCCACGGGCACATTCACGTCCTCGAAAAAAAGGTCATTGGTCGTTTTGCTGCGTAGCCTACAATTTATTCTTCGCGGCGATACATTGGGGAAAGCAACCGAGCCGCAGAGCCAGATAAGCAAAAGCGCTCGGGAAGCGCAGATGGGGAGATACACGGAGCTCTCCGCACGGAACAGCTCACGAGCGGCGGCGGGGCGGGCCACGAGGGACTGCGCAGGGCCGCGAGGGGGCAAGGGGATGCGAGGCGGCGATAGGCGGCTGGGCGGCGAGGGTGGACGGGGGGACGGTTTGGACTTTGAGGAACGGTGGTGTATGGGGGACTGTGGAGGTGATAGGTGGGGTGAACGACCTGGGAGGCGGGGGCGGAGGAGGTGGGCGGCGGGGATGGAGGAGGTGGGTTACGGGGGGAGGAGGAGGAGGGCGGCGGGGGCGGAAGGGGTGGGGTGGCGAGGGAGGTGGGCGGCATCAGCGAAAAGTCCGCGTCACGAATAGGCGCGCGAGCCACGAATAAGCGCGCGCGAGCGGCCGGCGCGCAGCCAGTCAAAGGGAGCCGCCCGTGCGCCCCGCCGCCGCCCGCGCCCGCGGAGGGCGAGGGGCAGGTAATTACAGTATTGACTTACGGCACGCGTCGGTAAATTGGAAACCGCCTAATTAGGGAGCGCAGGGCCCCTCGACGCTCTGGCGATAAGCGGCCAGGCCGTCCGCGAGGCGCAGCCCCGCCCAGCCCCGCCACGACCCCTCTCCCACCCTTCCCCGCTCCACCATTCCCTGCTCGGACACCGCCCCGCTCCGCCCCGTCACGCCTTCATCCCGCCGTCGTTGGAAACTCACTGGTGATGTTACGAAAGGCACCGCATTTATTTTATCTTTTTAATGATACTAGCGCTAGTATTTTTTGAAGTCAACAATGCGATTCAAGGGGAAATTATACCTACTATGCGATACGGTCTAAACTGTCGAGGCATACAGAAACCACTTAAAAAATAATATTTTTAACTTCAGAGTGAGAAAGAATTACGAAAATATCCTTTAATAGGAACATAAACGACGCAGGACGTACAACAACTAACTCGCCTTCGACTAGCGGCAGTCAATTGGTTGAACATCCGAGTGATACTGATGTTAACCAGAACCCACTGGGGTTTCACATCGAAACAGGTAATGTTATTAAAAGTTTCAAGGTAGTGTATACATTTATCGACGAGTCATCGTAAGAAAGAAATACACGTAAAATAATTATTGTATTTCATGCCGTTTATCCGCACATGCTAACACAAAAGAAAAAAATAAATACATTTTCGACACAGTTTGTGCACTCTCTCTGTATGTTATCTACATATTATAATATATGAAATAATTTTTTAATACATTACAAAATGATTCTGGAGGTAAACGCAAAGAGATTTACTGAACTCTTACTGAAAGATTACTGAATCTTTTTCGATTTTTTGCTATGTTTACACTGACAGTAAAACAAATCAAATCTTCACAACTTAATTTTCAATTGACCTTTACTCCAGTGGATGGACGAAGCCAGCAGAAAAAACAAGAGGAACTTACTCGGCCAGTTTCTTTATTACTCCATCAAGTGATACGTTAGGGTAACCAGGGCACGTTTATTCATTCATCATTTTCGCTGCCCAACATATTTGCGGCATTAACAAGTAGGGTCAGTTATCACTTTGTTGAAAAATCTTCACGTGACTCGTCCCGAGAAGGAATTTTGAGAACCAGTTTTCTAGTACATGTAACTTTTTTTGACGTCAAACAGTCAATTTTCAACTTCTCAATAATGCTGGTTGTAATAACCTAAACGTACCCTTCTCCTGCAATTACAGATTTTCATATTAGATAAATGCAAATAACAACAGTGTTGATATTATTGTGGTTACTAACTTCACAGAACAGTACATGTTTGCGCATTCCTCTGTTTACACAAATGACTCAGTATATCTGAGAAAGGAGGCTGCTCTGTTTCAGACAGACACTGGCAGTGCCAGTTGTTCATAAATAAATTTAATAGTCGCATTTCCTCTGAAGACTTCCATTTGAGAACGTGTGTGTGTTTTGTCATTCATATCATGATATAGGTCTCACGGTTGCTTTATGTTTGGACGACACGATGCGTCGTGTCATTTATGCCTCTTAGTTCGAGCAGTGTGTCCGGTGTGCAGCGGGCTGCCTACGTGCTCCGGTTAACAAACATTTTTACTTTCTCGCCTTACGAATACTTCGTAAGAAGAGAAAGTTATGTAATCGTGCTCCGGAAAATGGGGAATTTTCGCCAGAAAAACTTTTATAGCAGGGGTCTGGTAACGAAAAAGTAGATAAAACCTGTTGCTAAATTTAGAAAAAAATCCTCTATCTCGTGGTGTAGTCAAAATCCATGATTTGTTGCTTCTTGATACTACAAAATCGATTGACGGCAAAACGTCCGTCTGTCCGTCTGTGTTCAACGCTAGCGCCTAAACTGTTCGGCCATATGACATGTCAAATCAACCGTTGTCTAGTATATATCTGTGTGAACCAATTTAAGTAAAATTATGAGTATTTTAACGTTAAATTGTAATACATTATAACCAGAACGCATGCGATGAACTTACAATCCCAAACCGTTTCGAAATTATTATTACTTTTGTTATGTTCATAAATTAAACATTGCACGCATAATTAACAATGATTTATTCCCACATATGTACAATTACAATCGGCCTTAACGCCGTTCACTGACAATCACCCATGCCGTCTCTCGTACCCCGGGCAAATCCCTAATGCCCTCCGGGTGCTGTGTCTGCCTCTTGGACGCTCCACGCTGCTGCTGCTTGTAGTTAACCCACGACGGCTTCCGTATGGCGGCTGACTCTCCGGACCTGGCTCGTCCACTCACTCGTGCTCTCAGGGCTCGCTCCCAACTGCAGACTGCCGATAAGGTGTCGGCTGGCTCCTTATAAAGGGCCGGTGTCCGGCGGCGAGACTCGCTTCCCGGCTCGAGTTCGCCGAACCGTGGCTGCAGCCAGTTGCTGCCGCCGCCGGCTCCCGCCACGACGCGCTGCCTTGGCGCTAGCGCGCCACATCCAAAGTTATGTCGCGCCTGGTCGCGGCGCACATAACAACTTTCTCGCATTACGAATACTTCGTAAAGCTGTTCACCGCTGCCTTTCTTGTTCATGTTTGAAAGATATGTTTTTAGCATGTTGACAATTACCGGCTTCTAATGATAGAGCCGATACAATTACGTTTTGACTAAAATATAAGTAATTGCGATAAATGTACTGGAAATGTCTGTATATATTTGTTCAAATTTTAAACTTTTAACAATTTTTTACTTCTCTTCTTGAATTTGTAAAGCGTATGTACCATCGTATCAATTGTTTCTTTATCATGCATTTGCCATTTTATAGGTCGGTTCTATTCCTTCATGGCTCCGTTCGACACAGGCGGTGTTGGTGTTGCGTAGTGGAATAAGTGCCGGTTCGTTGACTTTGAGTATCGGATTTCGGGTCTCGGTACGGAAAACGTTTGCTGGTAGAATATACTTTTGCTGGTTTATGAAGTATTGGAATAGCAATAAGGGCCGTATAGAAGCAGAGCGAGAAAGTATGTGCGTTGGAAAGCACCACTAGTTTTAAAATGTTATTTATGTTTGTCCCACTTTCAAATTTGGCAGATCTGTACAAACTTTTTGTAGAAATATATGAATATCTTTTTAATTAATTTAAGTGTCGACCTAATGTAAAAATTTGGATTTTAAAAATTAAAATATATATTTAATGTTTAAATAATGATTACACAAAATATATTTACATTGAATGAAAGTATAAGGTTTTAAGTTAAATTTGGGCGAAATTTTATTTTTTCTGAAGGACATGGTATTTGCGCAAAAAATTTAACTAGCGCGCGCATGATTTTTGGACAAAGTAATTGGTAATATTCCTGAAAGTGATGGGATTAGAAAAAAAACAAAAAAGTGTCATCTATTTTCAACCCTAAACCCCCCAAAAATTCAAGTCGTGTCAAGTAATACGTGAAATAGTGACAGTTTTGTGAGTGCGATTTGACATGAAATGACTCATTTTCGAGTTGCAAGAGCGAAAATGAACATGTTATGAATGATATAGGTGTTACGCTGAAAGTTTGACAGGACGGATGGAGTGAAGTGTTTTGTGAAGATTTTTGTAGCAAAGTGTTTTATTACAAGTGGAGAGTAAACGATTACCCTTGGATTCTGAGAGAATGGTTATTTAAATTCATGGAAGTAAGTTCCGCAGGAAGAAGTATAACTGAAGTAAAGGAGTAATGGGAAATGGATTTGGGGGGGGAATTGAATGCCAGTTTTGAAGATTGTTTAAGATAAAACAAAAGCGGTTATTTTAGACAATATATAGTTATACAATGTGACAATTGATTGAAAGTATTGGTACAATATATAGAATTCCACCAAAAGAATATGTGCGAGTACATGTATTGTATTTCGTTGCTTAGATTTTTCATTTTTATTTCTGAAGTGAGTGAAATTTGAGGCGGGAACCCCTATAAGAAAAAAATATAAATATTTGTTAGTGTCAGGAAGATAGGGTATTCCCAGACGGGAGCAAGGCAGAGGTCGGGCAGGGAGAAGCGAGGGTACAATAGAATAGATACAAGTAGGCTACATGGCAGGGCGGGGATAGATGGAATTTCTCTTCCTGTTTAATAAATTATTGTGAAAAATAACCCGGCATTGCAGGGTACTTCAACAAGTGATGGATAAACTCCTCTCACACTCAATTCTACAGCTCAGAAATGTGTACCTTCTCACCTTGTTGACTGCGCTTACAGCAGTACTTCTCTTTGATGATGTTCATGACCTTGAATGACACTCTTCTCCCCCTAGGTCCCGCTAGACTAAATTCCCTCGCATCACCATCGCAATGCTAGAGAAAAACGGGTCACTCTCACTTAGTCGTTCAATCCATTTTCAGGTAGTATGCAAAGTTCAGATGTCATCAGAGGACTGGGAAACAAACCATTAATTCGTTATCATGGGTTTTCATCCACGCGATGACCTCAAATACCGCTAGACCATACTGATTTGCAGTTGATGAATACAAATTATGATTTACTTATCGTAAATTTTTACTTTGGTGCTTTGTCAAGCCAAACTAATTCGTTACATACGATAATGTTATAAATATAGAACCCGGTACTGTGCGAAAGAAGCCATTTTAATATTGTGAAATGTAGAGATTAATTTTCACAGAAAATCAAACAGTCCGTTTTATTTATCCTGAAATAATACTTCTGTCATCCTTTCCTCGAATGAATTTTACATATATTTCGGGTTTTTGTACGTTTCGAATCACTCATCAAGTTCTGAATCTATAAAAGCGTAATAGAAGATTCAGATAGATCTCATTTTGTAGAATAACTCATAGGAAATATAGATAGATATATGCTTTATTCTACAATTGGGCAGATGTTGCCTGGTGGCAGAAATTCTAAACCCACGTATTCCCCTTTATGGGACTACCTGACCCCACTGGTGCCTCATTTCCCCATTTGTGCTCACATGTTTACTATCTTCCCAAAAGATCTCAACTGTCTTCACAAAACTTGTTCCTTTGTGAGAAAGAAATGGGTGTTTGGAGCCTAGAATTAATTGTTTCCGAGCTATGCATGATTATAAAGGGTGAGGCAGTAGTCTGCTTTTTATGTTTATAATCTGCAGTATTTTTCTATAAATACTACATATGGTAAATGCAGGAATGAGGAGTAATTTTCTAGCCAACCCTAGCACACTTGTACAGTTGTGTCGATGGTTTCTTATAAATTGTCAAAAACATTCGGCTACCTATAGCTCAGTACACAAGCAGTTTATGAGCAGTAGTACAAATATGGTAATAATGCTAGTGATGTCTAATTTACGACTATTCAATAGCTATTACATCGATGATTAAGGCTCATAAATGGATAGCGACAGCTTAGTGGTTGGGACACATGCCTGCTAATCTTACCCCTATCCCCTATCCCCTATCTCCTTACCCCTATCCCCCACACAGCCGGGGATAGCGGTCCTAATGTCACTCAGCCTTCCATCCAAATGAGTACCAATATTTGGCTTTATTAATAGTAAATATTGGATAAAGAGGTGTCCGGTGGAAGCATGACGCTTCCGACGCTATCTTCATCCCCTACTTCTAACATACGACCAACTAAGACCTGTTACATTCTTTGTACAGAAAGCCATGGAAGTGAGAAGAAACCGGAAAACGCCTTAATGAATAGTACTCCTAACATCATCTAACCCTAAGGCAGGTTAACCTGCAGTTAACCTGCAGTAACCTGCAGTTTCAACTTGCAGTGCAAGGATAAAATAAAATAAATAAATTAAGGCTTATATTCTAAAATTAATTTCTTGGAAGAAAACGATAATCGTAGTAATGAGGGTTGATAATAAAATTTTTACGAAGAGCTTAGGCGCGCTACGGGCAAGGGTTAGCGCTTCGGCGAGCTTCCTGCGGTCACTTCCCTTGAACAGGCTTTTCGCGGACAGCTCTCGTCTGCGCCCCCGCTGACTTTGCGAGAGCGAATTTCAGTTCCACGAATTCCTGATTCCAGGATCGTGGGATTTAGCTTTAATGCGTTTTTATTACGTGGCAGCTGAGTAATTATTCCGTTGGATGAATTTGGAATGTTCCACTCGAGGGAACGGGATTCAGGATTTCGGCGTGGCATTTTCTGAGAACAGCCTCTATCTCACGATTCATGTCTTACATGTTGCCGACGAAATTAACAGGAAAGGAAACTAATGGATGACTTAACAATGAGAAACTCATTTATTAGGCCTTTAGATGAAGCCTCTCCAAATCTATTTTCTGGCTTGCGAGATCAGTTCTGCAATGCGTTTCGTACTCTTAAAAGTACATATATGAAAAAAGGTAACGAGCTTAGAAGAAAAAATAAATTTATCAAATTAAAAAATATCAAAATTAGAAATTCTGACTTATTTGATAAGAAATACAAAAAATTAACCGCATCGTAGAAATCTTAGAAGAGAAAATATATTTTTTATATTCTTGGCCACAGTAGGATATGTTTTTTCACTGTGGAACGGATGGCCGAGGACAGACGGAATCTCTAGTAAAAGCACTTTTTTCATATTGAGATGGTTTATTCTGGTCCTATTTTGGGTCCATTCACAAAGTTTAATAGAACCATAGTAGGAATACGAAATGTGGAACATTATTACGTGAAAAACAAACAGACGAATTTGGAAGTGGACGCGATTAGCAAGAAATAAATAAAGGAAGTCAAAATAGGAAGTGGCCAGAGAATGGAAGTGAAGAACAAAAGTTTTAATAGTTTATATGCTTAAGAAATAAAAAAATAATTAAAAAGCAGATTATTAAGGAAAAAACAAATAATTAGTGTAGCGAGTGACATACCATGGGAGGAAGCGGAGAGGAAGGACAAATGAACACGATGTGCAGAATATGGCAGATACAAAATTGGAGATCATATGAACAGGCAGAGGCAGTAGAAAGGCGGGTAATATGATTTGCATGAGCGAACGTACCCATGTACGGTATGGTTCAGACACAAAATGATAGCGAATTATTATGAGAAAAGTTTTCTCGCTGAGAGCAGTATGACTTAGTTATAAATAGTAGTTAAAGAGTGGATAGAAGCACATGAACTTAAGAGTAATGGAAGGCGTGAATTTTATAAAGATAATTGCGGAATGTCTGACTTGAGTTGAAAATTTGAACTCGAACGGGGGCCAGGCGAGATAGTCGTGGATGTCATGAAATATGGAATGGAGTCCAATAGCAGAATCACCGGCCGAGAGAGCAGTGGTCGGCATCATGGAAAGTGCGTAAACAATAAATATATTTCACATAGGAACAGGTAGTTGTGTGCAAATTAAATAAAATAGGTAGTAGTATAAGAGAGAATAAAGATAGCATGGCCGTGAGTAAATCAATAAATAACATGTGAATGGTAAATTTGTGTTAATATGTTAGTAAATTATTGAAATGAAAGAAATTATTATTGTTGCGGACTGAATGAGGAAGGCGCGTGGACTGAAGAGATGGCTCGGATAAGCTAGCAGTCAGTCCCCTCCACTTACCTTGGAAACTTCGTTATTGATAATACGGAGAATCACCGCGCTGAATGCGATGCGGACGCCGTTCGCTGAAAATGTTATATCTACAGAGGATGTCACTATTATTTTGGGAGAATTCTAGTAGGAATGTACTAACTGGAGAGAAAAACATGTAATTAGAACTAAGTAAAAATACACTTATGATTACGCCTAAGTTGAAAGCATTTGAATGATTGCAATAGCTGTACGCATTTACAGTTGAAGACTGTATTGATTGCAGTTGGCTCTTAACATGAGGTTAAATATGCAGAATAGCATAATGTAGAAGTGCTGAAATGAAAACACATGGTGCATTGAATACAAACAGAGTCATGGTGGTGCAGGGTAGACTTGAAGACAGTTCACGGGTGCAGGGCACATGTTGTGATCCGCCTGGAGAGGGGATGAGGGCGACGGTTGACAAGCACATTGTGGCAACTAGGAGGTCGGGTATGCCATTATAATTGATGATTGTAGAAGTTACATTGAATGCCTCAGAAGCGAACGTAACTGCCTAACATGTATGCAACGTTGCTACGTGTGATGCAATTGGGTAGAGCACGTGGTCTAATAACTGTTCATGCCGGCAGCACGTTCACAGCTTATATGTTGGCGTAAGCTCAAGATATGTTTCACAGTATTTAATTACAGAAGGTTTACCATTATCACTTATTAGATGAGAATGACAGCTTGTGAGGCAACGTATTAGAACGTATGGTTCACTTCAGCACTGACACGTCACTGGTGAATTGTAATGCATATTCAGTTTATGCCGAAACGGTTGGTTATGTATTTTCACGTGTTATCTGACAATGGCAGTTCGTGGAAGAACATAATTAGGACGCGTGGCTCACAAGTTAATAAAGAAATGAATGGTTGCGCAAAACGCATAAAACTTATATACTTGTAGTAACATCATTTCAGCTTCAAGTAATACACAGTAAATTACAATACAGAGAATTGATCATTTCCTAATATTAGCTGGAGAATGATGTCCTTCCCGGAGCTGGGTATATTGCATGTCTCTCACCGCGATGCCACGAGGCCAATTATAGAAAAAAACGCACAATGCGTGTTACGAACGGCACGGAGACGACGTTCACAGTGGCAGCCAGCCTTGTATTACTGGAGGTTTTGTTCTCCTAACGTTTGTGGTGGCAAGTGGCGGGCAGGGGGCCGTTGGGGTGGGGTAGCCGAGAACACGGCGTTCCTACGCTCGCCGGGCTGAGAGCAGGTGCATGTCTCGGTGTGTTAGTTGCACCAAGCGAGCAGCGCGGTAGCCCGAGAGGTGGGGACACCAAGTGAATTAGTTCAATATACAGAATGTAAGAATGCACCTTACTCGTAGCCATGAGCGTGCAATTACGGTATAAAGTAAGGTTGCTATATTGCAGAGAGTTCTAACAATTATACTGTATTGTTACGAGTTGTATTCGTAGTGTCAGCAGTGAAGTTACAAGAAAACGACTACTTTGTCATTACAAAAGGCAAATTATAATATTTTGGAACCCTAATGTGTTATTTTCAAGTAGTTTAAATCCAATCAAAAACCCTACGTTAATTTTACAACTTGAATTCCCGTATGTGACAGTCTGTCCACTTTCGACATATATAAATTTTAGACCAGTATGCGATTTCCATTCCAAGATAAAATATAGAGATGATATATTTTAAAAAGTAAGCAGATTAATGTGCTAGGCAGGGCCCTGCAAAAATATGATTATTATATCCGTTCGGTTTCAATTTCAAGAACTCAAAACACGTAAATTCTCATTATACGACACGCAAATGTAATGTCCAATAATTAGAATTTAGAAAAATCCAATTTTTTGACCGGGAGAGGTGGCTCAGGGCATCAACAGATGTCACTGCAGTGCCTTTGATCAGAAGATTCCTAGGTTCGAATCCTAGGTCCGACGTCCTAGGTCGAATTCAGCCGCTATCTGGAGGAGAATTCTAGCGGCCGCCTGCTCTAATCGGTAGTTTTGCGAGGTTTCTCCGATCAACACCAGGTGAATCCCGGAGCAGTACCCTAACAAACGCTCCACGACCGCGCAGCGACTTTTCCTTCCTCTTTCATTGTCCTATCCTCATCCCTCTTTCTTACCCACACTTACCCTAACATGCAGTACTACTACCACACACTGCGGGGAGACCGGTCGATAGCTTAGAGATTGTCCCGACTTGGGCAATGTTGCCCGTTGGTGGGAAGTTTCCCCGCTGGGGAAAACCCAGCTAGCCGACGGTTGGTTGGCGCTAGACCACGCCATGTGGCGGCGAATGATCACCGCCACCTCACGAAAAAATGCACTACACTTAGGGTAATAATGATCTAAGCAATTGACGCGCTCGGAATTACGAATCAATCGCCACTTTTTTGTTACCAGAAACCCATAAAACGTGGTCTTCCGTCGAAAATTCGGTACTTTTTCTTGCACATTACACAAGTTTATCTTTATATAAAGAAGGTACGAGAAAGTAATAGTACATTATGAAACGATGATGTAATGGATGGGTATTAATACACGAGTGTGATATAACAATACGAGCGAGGAACGAGCGAGTATCAAAAACTTCTACGCGAGTGTATCAATACCCATTACATCGAGTTTCATACGGTACTTTTTCTACGACTTACTGGTATTTTTTGTAAGTTAAATTTTACATCGAATCTTTTTGTGTCAGTTAACATGCAGAATTCTTTCAAGGTCGGTTTGCGGCGGCGATGGTGTGACGGTCAGCGTAGTCGGACTGTTACACCTAAGTTCGCGGGTTCAAACCTGATCAAAGCCGTGGATTTTAAAGACGATTAAAACCCTTCGAAACGCCTTCCTTCGGAGGGGAAGTAAAGCCGGCTGTCCAATGTTAGTAGATTTACTTCATGCAAAAGATCCTCGAGCCTAAATGAAGCCTCTGAGCAAAATTCAAGTCGCCTGTTTCGTCCCCAAGTAATACCTTCTTTCTCCGGTAGTTGCTGAAAGGAGCATAGCAACATTTGCGTGGTCAGACGGAAGAGCAGGCCTGAGTCTCGCCACGTAAAATAAGGCATTAATTTAATTCAATTCAAGGTCACCTAGCGGACAGCTCCCTACCCACCGCAGGTGGCTTTGTTTCACCAGACAAACAGCCAGGGAGAACAGAAGTTGCTGCAATAATTTCGACGTCACCATCTTTGCTTTTACACTTATTTCTAGGGATCTCAAGACCACCGTTGATTCACCAGACATTTTAAATTAGACATTTTTTTAATGACAACCATAAACTTTAACCTAAAATGACTTGCGTTCAGATCTTAACCTTACTCAAATGTTCTCTTCAATAATTACCACTGAGCTAGTCAAATAGGATCAAAGTGCAATAGCAATTCAGTTTATTTTAAATAATATTACCCGTTAACTTCTACTAACAAAATAAATTAAAATTAAAAAGCAGAATATATTAAATACAATTTAATGGACACAATTGAACAAAACATTTACTCTAAATGTTCTCAATGATTAATGAAGTATCAATACTTGGTTTGTAAGCTTGAACCTGTGTCATAAAGACAATTGTATCGAAATGGGTATCATCATGCAACTGGTTGCAGCCATTAAATGACAGCGTTTTACAGTAGGAGTAGGAAAAACTATTTATCTGTGGGTTAGGTGTGGGTACCGGCCACCACTTTGGGTGAGCGTGGGCGTCGCTTGAGGCGCCACATGGGCGCCGGCGGTGTATCCGCGGCCGGGGCGCGGGCCATCGCGAGGGCGGCCCCGCGGGGTGTTAAATCTCGGAGTACGCGCCCCGAGCGGACGCGCGGCTGTTGGGCGGTGCTTGCAAGGGTTTAAGGGCCGGCGGCGCCCGCGCAAACGGCAACGGCTACGGCCGCTACAGCGACGCCCGGCGCCTCCGCTTAAGGGCCGCCGCGCAACGCCGCCGCCGCTCCGCAGCGCAGGCGGCCCCTTAACGGCCGGCGGAGTAAACGCCCCGCCCGCACCGCCTGCGACGCTGCGCATCAACCCCGGCGGATATGCGGGTTCTTGCCTCTTACGGTCGTGGTCAGGACAGGAAGTTGATGAAAATTAAAGATAGTAGTTTTAGCAAGTAGGAAAGCGAGTATTCTACAGCTGTCGCTGTTTCTCTCTGTCTAATATCCATTTCTTTCAATATTATCAGGCATCATCTTCTAAATCTCTCACCACCATCATTGATCTTAAGTCTTCCCCTATATCTTGTTTCTTCAGGATATTCCTACACCTTCTTTGTAGGAAACCGTAGTAGCGGAAAGCGGAGTAGGAAAGCGAGTATTCTACCGCTGTCGCTATTTCTCTCTGTCTAATATCCATTTCTTTCAATATTATCAGGATCATCTTCTAAATCTCTCACCACCATCATTGATCTTAAGTCTTCCTCTAACATCTTGTTTCTTCAGGATAATCCTACACCTTCTTTAGCAGTCGCTCACTGTCCAACTTTCTAAAATGCCTATACCAGGATAGAAAATTTTTTTCTATCAGTTCTACGGTTGATTTTCCAAGTTTCATTATTTCATGTATCCTTTGATTTTTAATTCTTTCTTTTCTTGTAATCTGACAACACAGCCTCCAATATTCCATTTCTGTCCCTTGGATTCTACTTCTATACCTGGCAATAATAGTCTATTACTCAGCTCCATACGTGAATAGACTTTCATCAATAATATTGTTTTATACAGTGTAATTTTTGGGTTTCTTTTTGTGCTTGAATTCCATGTAAATAGATGTAAAGATCTCATAACTACCCTACCTCTATTTGTTGTTTGGAACATCTTTTCTATCACGACCATCACTTGCTAATTCAACTATCTGAGTGACACTTTAACAAATGATGATCGTGTTAGCAAATTAAAGCTATTTAAGAAAATAAATCATTATTTTTCTTTCGGCTGTGAAGCATTTAGAAGTATTTCTGTTTAGGACCAAAACAAAGACTTAATAAATGTTAATGTTATCAGAATTTACATCAGATAGATTTCGTAAGAAACAAGTACATTGACTATAAAGGAGATACCTGTTACATTGTGTTCCTGCACCGCTGAAACTTGAGATCCGGCGTCGACATACACGACGCTTTCAGGAATTCCTCCTCTCCTCTGTATCTCTTCCAGCGGAGCCCAACACTTCAGCCAGGACAATTGAGAACATTATGTAGATGATTTGTGGGGTTCGATACTACATGATCGTAAGAAGTGGGTTAAAATAGAGATTTTTGACTTGTAAATGACAATACCGATCAAATAACAGTTGGGACACAATTTTGTATCCGGTAAAATAATCTGAATTAAAAGAGTGAGCAAAGCATTGGCAATGCACCAAACGTAGCGCAATGCGCGGCTAGAAGGGGAACGTTGCATCTTCTAATTTACTTTCTCTTTTAAACCTGGGGTCATAAACAGAAGTACCTTAATCATTCCGCACTTTTTAATACCAGGCTGCTTTCATTTCCCAAAAAATATCCAATAATTTTTGGGCAGACTTATTTTCAGAAAATGGCCTTCCGACAGATGCAGCCCATTGGCAGAGTTCACGAAAGCGATTGTCCTTCCATCCAAGAGATTGTTTCTCACTATTGTAGATTATTGTTTGAGTTCACGTGCTTGTTTTGTGAGTGCGTACAATAAGATTTACAAAACAAAGCCACTTCGTTCCCAGAAACACCAAGAGGGCGGATGTTTTCAGTGCGCCCTAGTTTAAATTTCAAACTAATAAGGGAAACTTTTTTGTGTTTAAGAACGAATGCTACACGAATTTAGAAATATATGACATATATTTTCTTGTAGTTATTGTTAAAATATTTTCACTTTTACGGACCTACATGTTTTGAATATCGACTTCACGATTTTCTATATTTACGATCCTTTTTTCGGAGACAAAGAAATGGAAATGTTCTTTTCTGAGGAAATCGTTCAGCAGTTACAATGTTTATCCGAATACATAATTGTTTTATACACCGTCAAGAACTAAACTAAGATGGAAAATTGTTATGGGCTGGCCTCTTACGAATTTACGATCTTTTACGAACACCGAAGAATCCTTGAAGCGATTATGCGTCAAGGCGGTTCCGAATTGTTTCTAAACATCTGATAAGTTCTGGAAAGCGAAACAATCTCTGAGTGATTAACTATGTTATGTTATGAAATACTTCGATGTTCATTAATCTAAATGTTATACTTTTATTAATGAACTATTTCTTTCGTAGCCGGGGGAAATCTAGTTTATAGTTACTCAAAACTGGAAGAAGACAATTAACCTGCTGTAGTACTTTCAACAGAATGAGAAAGAAACTATATGTTAATTATATGTTTAAAAATTTTTGAAAAACCCAACGAAGAAACATCAAAGCTGAAGATTCTCAAAAGCAGTAGATGTAGAGCGAAACGGCCCTGATCTCAAATCATCAACATTCACCCGAACGTTTCCCCCTGAATGAACCCAAAACTTAACGTTCGCCGGAATCTGAGCAGCATAAAACATTACGCTGGGATAATGAATTTTCTACCTGCAAAGGAGCTGTCAGGGCGGGTTTAGTGAAGCGTGCGATGCTTTGTGCTGCCAGGAAGCGCGGAGGACCAACAGAGGCGCGGAGCGGTGCGGTATGGCGCGAAAATTTCATTTCGACGAATGCGCTTCGTTAGGAACTCTCTTTGTAACCGCGGTGGCGCTAGCAGTGGCTATGCAGGATAGGCGCTAGTGATGGTTATCTCATTTGGGAAAGCGGGGGAGGAAAGAGTACCGTGACAATATGAATGATGAAGCTTGGAATGGTGTCAGGATTGAGCCACAATACTAATACTAATACTAATAATAATATTAAATAGATACACATAAAAATTAATAATAATACAACAATGCAATAGTCGGGATGGGAAAGTATGTAGTCAGTAATCAAGATGACCCACTAATGAGGCAAGTCAAGAAATCTGACCTAAGAGTGGAAATCAGAAGCATTGTAAATGTAACAAGAAACATATCGAAGAAGACTAAGCAAGACACGCAGAATAACACAGAAACTGAACTATTAATGCTACTTGACATGAAATGTGAGACACAATGAATGTTAAAGAAATTGTGGAGAGACAAACCACTTCTTGGACAGTATCTAAAAAGAATGGACAATGTGAAGATCAATAAAGATAATTCATGTGGCTTAAAAGGGGAATCATGATATCAAACTGAGAAGCAGTTTTAATTAGCCTGCCCAAGGCGTTGAGAACACGACCTTATGATAAAGCGGTTCTCAAAATTTCCCAAGATGATAATTGCCCCATTTCCCAGGAACAAGTATAGACCATTGATCACATCGTCTCAGCTTGTCCACTTCAAGCAAAAAACGAATACTTGAAAAGACACGTCAGGGTCTGTATTACCTCCACTGACAGATATGTGCCGTCCTCGAAGTTACAAACACATCCCCCAAGTGGTACGAACACTCACCAAAACCGGTGACGTCAGTTTAACTCTATACCATATTGTACTACCAACAAGTTCAAACTGATCTCACAATAGTCGCAAGCAAATCGGATATTGTTATTCGGGATTTAGAGGACTTGTAGATGTTACTGTGCTATGTGATCTAAACATCGTAACCAAGGAGGCAGAGAAACGTCTTAAACACAAAAGTTTGGAAATCGAGATCAGCCTAATGGGGGTCATAAAAGCTTGTCGTCCCAATAATTATCGGAGCTCTGGAATTTGTTTCGTAAAATTTATGTAAGAACATGGCTAAACTCTCAGATCATTCAAAAAAACCGGTAAGTGGAGACAATGCTTTATTTCGAACAGCCCACATTTTGCGCAAAGTATTGTAGAGGTAATCTCATATTGATTGATTGACTGATATTTCCGAGCATGTCAACTACTGTCGTCATTCGTCCCGTTAGTGGAGTAAATGTTTTCGCGGGAGATGCCGGTATTCCTGCCTCTTTAGATGATGATATACGCGGGGAAGTTTCTCCTCAAGATATCTCCCCCCCAGCGGGACACCGGCTCAGCCAGGACAAGCCCTAAGCATCAGACATGTGCGGTAGTGTACTGCATGTAAGTGTGTATAAGGGTGAATATAGGTCAAGGAAAAGGAAAGAAAGATCACACGAGGTCCGGATCCCGCTGGTTAGGGTACTGCAACGTTATTCACCTGGCATTGCGGAAAATTACCGATCAGAGCAGCCGGCCGCTAGAATTATCCACAAGACGTTGGGTTAATTCGACATAATACTACAGCTAGAATCGAATATTTCCGCCGCCGGGACTCAAACCCTATGACCTCTCGGTCGGAGTCGCTGGAGGGTCAGTGTCAATGCTGTCTCTTAGCTAATATCAGCCAGAACCATTTGGTAAGCGGTGGCGGGGTGTAGAAGACGGAGGAGCAGTGTCACGAGCGTAAGCAATGTTCGCGCCAGGGGCGGAGTCTGTGTCTGGGATTGGGGAATAATTAGTGGAAGGGTCCGTGGATAGAGCTCTGCCAGGAGTCAGGCAAGTTTGGGACAGAAGCGATGATAGAACCATTGGTAACAATGGCCAGAGAGGAGGCAGTGGTAAAGGCAATGAATTTGGCGGGGGAGCGTTGAGACAGAACGGCGTTGCGGAATGGTATCGTCACCTGCATGCGGCGCGAATTAACCTTGTCATCAAGCCTCTCGTTCATAGCACACGCCACATGTACTGCGAGGATTGGACCTGAATGTTGAGGTTAGGGCGGAGCGGATCTCTCATGCAAGAGGGTCGAGAATTTGAAGTCGCGTTTTTTGAAGCCAGAACATTTTGGGGGTTGGATGGGGCAGAGTACACGGATTGAGCCTTGTTTGAGGGTTAGGGTGACGTCAAAAGATAGGGATATGGAACGGAAGGTCTGGAGTGTAGAAGGAAGTGAGCGAGTGGTGAATTACAGAAATTACCGGAGGAGCATGGAAAGCAAATTTCATGGCGTTCCTACAGAGTTATTCGCTTCATGGGTTATAGTCTATGAAATGTGTTTTCCTTATTTTCTTGTGTTGTTGAGGCTGCGAATATAGCTTGAGTTTTTTGGGTGAGCTTCTGCAAATATCGTGCAACAGAAACTGCTACACGTCTTTTTCATTCTTTGCCGCAAGGGAAAATTCTGAAAACGACAATAATCAAGCATACTGTTCCATAAATTATTATGAATTGAAGAAGTCAGTATTATCTGGTCTGGGCGAAAGGAACGTGCTTCCTACTGTTTTTAGTAGTTATTCGTATACATGCGTAGGCGCTCTACAAGGCACTGTGCACGAAGAATACAATCCTCTTTAGCCCTGGGAATGAGCAACCTTGCGTAATAATAAACCTTCACGGCACTCTATATGCACGTATTACTAGGTTCTATACTGACGAGGCGAATCGTTGTAAAACCGCTCTGCTTCTCTGATTTTCCAAACCATACAATCTGGGGCAAACTCTTCGCGTCTTAAAAGGAACCGCGTTTGATTCTTACAATTCATCGACAATATGCTTGACTGTCGCTTAAGGCCCGGGATGTGGCGCAATCAACCGGGATGTTTTGAAAGCATTCACTCCTTCCAAAGAGTTTCATACGAAAAATGAATTCCCTTTCTCTCTGGAAAGCCAGACCGCGTTTTTTTGGGAAAAATAACCTGACTCCAAGGCAAGACGTTTGATATGCATGTTATTCGTTAATTAGCACCAAAGAATTGTTATAAATGATTGAATTCGAAGAATAGCGCCAAATTTGAATTAATTTGGCCGTTTATGTGCCAACATGTGTAGATAACTTGATTGGTTACATTTTATACTCATTCAATGCAATATTATAGTGAACTTTACGAACAATTTAGGTATTATCACACTTGCTGAATAATGTTATTAGCCAAGCCCCAAAAAATGGCCATCCAAGAAATTATTATTTAGAATAAGAACGGTTCTAAATAGAGCGGAGCCATTTACGTCGAGACAGAAGTAAAAGTATAGTGGTTGTCTAATGAACTATCTCAATCTCATTTTTCCTATTATATTCTGTACGAGTACTTTATTATTCACATAACTAAACTAGTTATGCTACAATAGTACATCCTTTCTTTTATTATTTGTAACGGTTAAGTAATATTGTAATTTTGCAAATTTTCTCTACTAACCCTTATCAACCATCAGGACGCATATCAGAATTGAATTCCGCTGTGTTTCCTGAAGTCTTTCAGATTTTGTGAAAAGTCAACATTCTCTTGCGTTTCACTAATGGAATACAATGTGTATCTTTATGTAGTATGGATTTATTTATTTACCTACCAGAAAAACAAACTGTTAAAACTGTATGAGACAACGTTTGGGTGGTTATGTTGGTAGAATATGACGCTTAGTTGAAAATAATGCTAGGAATAACTCATAGGTTTCAAAAACATAATGTTTCTCTGATAAAAACAATTGATAAACCATATAGATAGATAGATAGACATAAGGTTTATTCAACAATTGGGCTGATGTTGCCCAGTGGCAGAATACAGAAACATAAAAGTACATTTACAATTACAAAACACAATTAACAATAAAAACAATACATACAAAATCAGTAGAAAAAACAAATTATTTTCGTCATTACCTAGAACATGCAAATGCATTTACATATACAACAAATGAAACTACATATATATTAACGTTTATGTAAATAAACTTACTTACATATTACACCAACATTCATACATACACGCTTACATACATATCATACAAAGACATAGGAACACTCGCATGCACACCATCCTGCACGTATTCACTCACAATCATTTTCAGACAAATATGGATAAACATTTTTACCTACAACATAATAATATACAATACTTCTAATAATGTTTACATTTCTAATACGTAAAACATTCGTTAACATAAATCAATGCTATGCATAACTATGCACCAAAACATTTAAGGAATAGTCGACAAAATATTTGCATTCGTTTTCGAAGACAGCTTTCACTTTTTCTTTACATCTCTTTTCATTTTACAGTGGAGTTAACTGTCGGAGAGGATATCCCTGCCATTCATGCTTGCCCTTCGAAGCCCCGCGCCCGGACCTTCCCTTCCCCCTCTCCTCCGGCCCTCATCCCCGGTCCGAGGAGTTTCATCCGCATCGGAGCGGACGTGTAAGCCGCCGGTGGCGCCTCTGGTGGCCGTTTTGCGAACTAAATGATTTAAGGGATTCCTGGAAAGCCGCGTTTATTTGCAGCGGCTTACGACGGCGCGGGGACAGTAGCGGGGCGGGCGAGCGGCGAGCGGGACAGCAGGGGCGGGGAGCGTGGCGAGGAGGGGAGTCGAGGCGAGTGTCCGTCGCGGCGACCCGCAAAGGGCGGAAGGCGGACGGGGCTTAACTTCAGCGACTAGATCCAGGAGGGGGAAAGGGCGGCCGGAGAAGCCTAGAATCTTGCGATCCGCGCGATTAAACATTTAGAGGGATTACGTTATCAAAGTAAACGGCGTCGCGCGTTGAACCCCTCCTCATCGCCGCGTCCCCGCTGCCACCATTGCTTCCGACGCAGCGTTGAGTTCGCCAGGCACAGAGCCTCGCCCCGTTTCACATTGCTCCGGATGCCTCGACACTCCTCGTTGTAGGACACCTCGGCTCGCCATGGTACGCTCCGCCACGCTCCATGACTCGCACGCACCTTGACCCGCCAAACTTCTCGGCCCGTCTCGTTCTGTGATGACCAGACACGCCAGTTCCTTGACTCTTTTTCACGCATCAACCCTCCGTGACCCTCAGTCATGCACGCCACACTCTTGGACTCCCGCCACGCCACATACCAAGACGCTTCCCCAAGCATCTTGACTCTCGGCTCCACTCCGTGACGCCTCGATCCGGCGAGCGTGATGCTCCGCCAGGCTTCTTGACCCATCTCGCTCCACGGCCCGCCGCGTTCCATGATGATTCTTCGCGCATCAACCCTCCGTGAGGCCCACTCATGCTCGCCATGCTCCGCGACTCACCGCCAAGCTTCTTCACACCCCGCCACACACCGAAATGCTTCGTCAAGTACCGTGACTATCCGCCATGCTCCACGATGCCTCGACCGACCACGTCACGCATAGTGGCCCTCCACCCCGCTCCTTGACGCTCCGTGCGCCTCGAACTGTCACGCTCCGTGTCGTCCAGCCACGTCCACTCGTGGATTGTGGTGTTCAACCACGCCTTGTGACGTTTCTTGACACTCCGCCACGCTCCGTGACGCCCTGCTTCACCCCACGTCGCTCCGTGATGACCAGCCATTTTCGCGCTTCTCCATGCATCAACCCTCCGTGACGCCCAGTCATGCTCTCCACGCTCATCGACACATTGCCACGCTCCTTGACACCCCACCACACACCGTAACGCCTCGCCAAGAGCCGTGACACTCCACCACGCACCATGACACCTCATCATTTCGTAACACCCTGCCACTCACCACGCTCTGTGATGCTCTGCCACATACCGTGCTGCCTCGCTATGCCCCGTCACTTTCCATCGCCCCCGCCGCACTCAGAGTTGCCCGTGCCATTCCACGCCGTGCCCCGCGACACCCCGCCCGCGCAGGCCCGGTTTGCGAGCGCAGCTGGAGGGCATCCGAGTGGCTGTGCCGCTGGCTTGACTCGCCTGCGCCCACGCGCCGCTGGATAAAGAGAGAGCTCGCGTAATCCGCCGGCGGATATACATGAGCATTTTACTTGTCTGCCCCAGGTAAAAGCCTCCCTGTAACGGGGATTATGCTGGGATGACATGGTTGACTATATCAATTGGGGAGTTATAAAACGCGTCTTATCCTCAGGAATAGTATGATGCAACGCTTTATTCATGATATTATACCCTCCCTTAAGCAGCCATTCTTTTCAACAAATCTAGTTTCTATGATATAAGATATATTAAATATAGCATTTAATAGTTTCAGAAAGTATTAGTAGAAACACACAACTTCTTCACCTTTCAGTGAGGAATCATTGTTTGGAAAGCCAAAATTTATAATGAAAACATGCAATATTGTCTCTTACTACTTGAATGTATTTTAATTTTTAAAAAATGTGAAAATATTGCATATTTTAATTTTAGAACAGGATTTTAACCCTTCGTTAGCAGGAAATTAAAACACATTTTTATTATTGTACCCAATTTCAAGTTTTACAGGTTTACGATCTAAGACGGAAATGTTTTTATTACTTATGTCAAAAATTGATTGATGCGCTGTTGACAATTGTACTAACTTTGAAAATTAATTTTTATTTGCCAAAATCTGACGATCTCTGTTAAAATATTTTGCTCATTCAATAACAACTAACATCTAAATCGTAACAATGTAACTCATTTGAAACAGTTCACGCAATTTTTCATACACACGTGATGTTATGTGAAATACGCCCGCCAACGTATGTGTTTGTAGTTACATGTGGAAGTTCAAACGTTTTTCCTAATTGGTATATTCAGTCATTTGTAGAGGAATTACAAATGATGTCACTTCAAAGGAGTGAATAAAAATATGATAAATGTATGTTTCTACAATAATTTGAGGGAACGGTAAGTTAATATTCTGCTATATAAATGGAGAAAACAGTTTTGAAGTAGCAGAGTGAAATAGAAGTAAAACTTCAGGTGAAATGATTTCCTTAAATGTTTGGCTTGCATTTCACGGCATCAATAAAAACTGTAAACAAACAAACCTTGATTTTATAAAGATTTTCATCTTCAATTACACAGAATTCACAAGACGCCATTTTTCACTAAACCTCATAGGTGAAGTATATCTTATTAATTAATTTTAAAAAAGAAACAAATTAATTTCTAGAACGTAGTTCATAGTTTATTGGGATTTTTAAATGGATTACTGTACGAAATAATGGAATTTTAGTATTGATATCTCTTCTAATAAATTCAATAACCTGCGTATTACAATTACCCAAAATCTTCTAAAAATAATATAATAATATATAATTATAATAATTATTATTTAATAAATAATTATTATAATAAAAACATTAACATTTGAGCCGTTGAGATCAAAAGTGACTACTTGTTGGGTCTTGTGCTGGCCTCTAAGAAATATTGAAGTTTGACTCACACCATTTTAGCCCGTGGTGGATTGAATGTTCAAAGCATCTCTCAGTGCATCTAACTCAAATTTTCCAAAATTTGATTTACACTACTTTTGAGATTCAGTAATGATACTCCAAATATGTTTAAATATCTATGTCATTTCTGAATTTAATTTACTGAGTAATTTAGGTAAAAGGTATTATGTTTGTGGCATGTTGTTGAAATCAAATCATAGAATAAATTAAGTTTACTTTTGACGGGAATTACAACAGTGTACGACCAGATAACTTCATTTCGCGCGACGCTGACAAACACAAAGGGGTCACCAACCTTACGCGCGATTTACGCGGCATTCCTGCGCCTCTCCGAGGCAATCGGTTCGGAAGTGGGCATCGATTACGCTCTCGGAGCGGCAGGGCTCTGGGCGGGGACGGAGGCGAAGAGAGTCTTACGATCGGCCGGAAAACAGGCGCCGAAGGCGAAGAGCGGTGGCGGCAGCGAGGCGCTGGTAGTAGCACGAACATTGGCGGCAGCAGCAGGAGGGATGGCAGTGGTAGTGGTGGTGGTGATTGCGGAGTCGGAGTCGCTAACGGAGGCGTTGGTAGTGGTGATGGCGGGGCCGGTGGCGGAGGCGGTGGCTTTGGCGGCGGTGGAGGTGGAGGCGGTTGCGGTGGGGAGGCGGAGGTGGTGGCGGAGTGGAAGTGGAGGTGGAAGTGGAGGTAGAGGTGGAGGCGGAGGCGGTGACGGTGGCGGTGGTGGCAACGGTAACGGTGGCGGTGGAGATGGAGGTGTTGATGGAGGAAGCTGATGGGGAGGAGGATGGGGAGGCTACGGCGTTGGCGGTGGTGATGGCGGAGGTGGTGGTGGAGACGGTGGCGGTGGTGATGGCGGTGCGGAGGCGTTAACGGTGGCGGCAGAATGGTGCTGTCTGCGTTGACGATGGTAGAGGATAAGGGTGGGATGGCAGAGGGTAAGAGTGAGCGTTGGCGATGGCGATGGCGAAGGCAACGGTGGCGGTGGAGGCCGCCGGGATGGCGGGCGCGGCAGGGCAGACAGGGCGATGCGCTTTACTGCCTGTGAACTGCGCAGGGGAACGACGTCGAAGGAGGACTGCTGGCGCGGAGAGGCAGGGAGGGGAGGGGGAAGACGAGGGCGGCATTGCGGAAATGGCGAGGGGCGGGGGCGGGGCGGCGCCGGGCGAGTGGCATTTGAAAACGCTGAGTCGCACAACGCCGGGAGCTCCCACATCTATCCGAGTGAGCGCTGCGCCGCGCCGCGGCCGGAGGCGGAAGCTGCAATGCACGAGACGGCGCGGCGCGGCGATGGAAGACATGGTTGCAGAGGACACGCGAGGAACAGACGGCGAAACGACGGAATTGAACGATGTTGGTAATTCTGATGAACAAATCAGATGAAAAAATACTCTGTTGACGTTTGTCTGAATTTTAATTTGGGTGCCTTGTAGTTAATGTTACAGTAGTCGCAAATTTTACTTCTGTTTTCATTTCTTAATAAATTATTTTCTCTTTAGGGGTTTATTTGATCTTTACTGGGCTTGTAGATGTATCAATATTTTGTACAGATTCTCTGTATCCAATTTCTATCTTCAGTAGTGGAAATGTAATCATTCTGATAGTTTAAATCATGTTCGATAGGCATTCGTTATAGAAACCATCGCCTCTCGCATTACTCTTACATAAAAATGAAGTATGAAATATCGTGGATTTAATTAATTGAAGTTTAGATGATATAATATTGATAATAATTAATGGAAGATAACATTAACATGGAAAATACTGAATTTAGAGAAGAAAATTACAGAATAAGTGTCACTAAAAAGAGGAAGCGTTTCATGTATTGGAATTTAAATGAAAGGAGTTTAATTGTTGGTGGTAATATTTGTCCCTCTATTATTTTTAATTTTTGCCAATTACATGAAACAGCATGTATGTATGCATGTTCTCACTACACCTACATTATCAAAACGCGTTTGCAAAGTAGTTCAGTTTCAAGCATTCGTTTAAGTGCCATTTAAGCGAGATAATCGTTCGGTGTTCGAAACAGACAAACACATCCTGCCGCGAGCGCATACACCGTTACAACGAATGCAAAAAAACGCGAATGTGGAGATTGTCCGAGTACCGTACAGTCCGAGTGGGCCATCCGCGAAGCAGGATCGAGGGCGGAGCTTTAGAATCGGCGGGCTCCTATTCAACAGCTCCACAGCCACGGGAGTCGTACTCCGCTACATTCCGTACTACACTCCATCGCTTTAAGCAATACGTGACCCTTCTGCTGTCGCTCTCGCTTTGTCTCGCTTCCAACTTCATCTTTGTCAATTTCTCCACCATTTATCTCATTCTCATATCTCATCTTCCACCCTACATTTTTCTTTCGCAGTCTCGCCTTTCTTCATTACCTCATCTTCGTCATCTCTCTCTTACATAAATCTCTATTTACTCGATTTCTAACAAAGATTGTTATATGCCGATTACTACTTGCAGATCTCTACTTCTTCCTATGTGTAACTCTTCTTTTCTCGTTTTTTTCTTCGACCTTTCTCTTCTCTTCCCCTTCTCCTATCGAACCTCTCTTTTCTTCCCTTACACCTCTCTATTCCTCCTCAAATTATACTCTCCTTCCCACTCATTGCATTTCTCTTCCATTTCATCTCACTCCTTTCACTCTCTTAACTTCTTTCATCACTCCTTGCTCCCTTCATCAAAGACCGACGATGCATTTGTCCCGCGTCGCCAAGCCACACTCATTTTTCTCGGCAGTGTACTCCATTGCCGTTTGGACTAATCCAGTGCAAAATCTTACATTTCAGCAGTTCATTCTCGTATCGCTTAAAATGTTCTCTAATGCATCTGAATGGTGGAAATTAAAACAAAGGACAACCAGGCATTTAAATCCTAATGATCGCTAAATTCTGCTTAATGTTGCTTCTCTTGAATACATGAAACTGGCAGAGAGTACAATAAAATGCGTAAAGCTTCTTAACGCCTATATGAAACACATTACAAATACCAAAGCGCTGCAGGAATGACGCGAAGTTGAAAAACGAAAAGTAAAATTCAGGTATAAAAGAATGGATGGAAAACTGTAGTTCATTTCCCGTTTTCATTATAGCTGCTCATTTCAAACAATGCAAATTTTGTAGCTTTTTATTAACTAAAGAAGGCTGTGTTCTATTCAATATGCAGAGTGTCCGAGAAGTAAACGTCAGCAAATTCACAAATAATCTCTTAAGGCAATTTAAGCATATTTTGTCTAATAAACTACTTGGATATTGTGAATAGATGAGCCGCAATAAGTACTCAAAAATTGGTTTGAATAAAATGCTTTCTAGGCAAACATTTCCATTGCAGAAGCATAGAAACACTTAATAAATATGTAATCTGCTTATTAGTTGCAAAGGAAATTATTATATTTGATCAGAATGAAAAATTAAACCAGAAACAAAAAAGCACTTAATTTAAAAATTGTCGACTGTTTTTTTATTTCTGGAGTTAATTTTCTTTCTGAAGCAAATATATTCATTCCTTAGGTAAATAATAAACAATTTACATGTTTATGGAGTTTAGACCCTTTTAATATTTATCTTGTATCAGTTTTGTCAAGCAGTTTTAAACATTTTCCATTAGACAGCGCTGCGAAATCCACCAAAACGTAAAAATCACCAAATATGAAAAAAACGATTATTTCATGTTATAATATATGAGGACGTATGTAAATTAAAGAAATACAAAAATAATATTAATTGTATATGATATTATATTTTACGTAGACACCTATATTTGTAATATATAAAAATATATGTTGGTTAAGTATCCTTTTAATAATGTTGCGAGAAGAGAAAGTATTTAAAGTGCGTGATTCGAACATTATTCACTAGAATCTAATCCAGAAAGACTGACTAAGTTATTCAGTTTTTCAGTCATTCACCCACCACCTGGTTCATTTTCATCCATGAGATAGCTCATTAGTCCGAGGGAACGCATGGGATCTCATGGAGCAGATTCGCATACGCAAACGTGAAATTGATTGAGAAAGAGCATAGTTGAAACGGGTTATTGATTAATATCGTATATATTGGATTCAGCCGCGCAAGTTGCAGCCATGTCTCCTCCCAGCTAATCACGTCCTGTCCTCGCCTCTTCAGTTCACTAGTCTGCAAACGCAGGGAGAAACAAGGAAACTGACCTTTTGTAATTACCACGAAAATAATAAACAAAATAAATTCATACCTGTGTGATTTAGTTGTGATTTGCCGACCATCCGAAAGACGAATCAAAAAGAGGCGATTGGAGAATTACAAAAAAATTATGTACGAGTATGTATTATTTATTTGGCTATTTGGGTGAATTGTCCGAATTCGTCGGCTAGCTAACGGTGTCCCCATGCCAGGACCTAATTTATCCCACGCTCGGGGCGGGGGGAGAAAATAGGAGAGACATGTGGCTAACATGACGTATTCATTTCACCGCAAACAGCAAACACCGCTAGCCTGACGTTTTCTTCGTCACGCTGGTATAGAAACTGAGACAATTTTAAAATCAAGCTACATCTCTAGTTTGTCCCGACCGGGAATCGAACCCTATAATATCACGAGAGGAAGCTAGTACAATGGCTGTGAAACCACCTTATGGCTTATATAAAAATATAAAAAGTTCTAAAATAACATTACCATTTCGCTCTTTCATGCATCGAGCTACTGGTAGCAGGGACGGAGCTGAGTCGAGGTTCCTCCAAGTGAACGAAAACCGTACTCAGCAAGGGGTAGTTAGACGTGATTGGATGCGTTTGGAATTTAGTCGCGCAAGTGGACTAGCGCCCTCTACGTGTTGCGACCCCTTCCGTCCTTCAGTCCTGTTGTTGGCGAATGCAGGCGCGTGCGAGAGAACGGGCAAGCCGGCGGGCGAGAGAGCGGGCGAGCGGGCGGGCAGGCGAGGGAGTTGTGCACGGCAGCGAGCGCGGCGGGCGTCGAGCAGTAAATTATGTAGTAAATTGAGGGTGCAGCTTCCTAACCCCATTGTCTTGCCCCGCAGCCAAATTGAAGCCAAACTGTTACGCAAACCTTCCGGCGCCGGATGCTGCCTCCGCGCGCTGCTCCACCCGTCCCTCTCCTTCCTATCCCCCCTCCCCTCCCTCGCGCCTTCGCCTCACGCTTCGCCATTCTCCTGTCTCAGGGGTGGCGAACGTTCACGCTTGGCGACGCCTCTGCCGTCCATATTGCGCACTTGCAGTGATTAAAAAGATGTGATGAATTTCTGTGGCAGCATTGGTGCACTTGATACACAATCGTCAATTATACAAGAGCCTCCCTCTATAAAAACGAAGTATATTCTTTTGAGTGTCAGTGAATTCTAAGACTTTGTCAGAGCTATGAATAGGATTAATTCAGCTTTCAAAAGTTCTGCGAACTGCCACCAGAACGAATCGTGTAACTGAAATATCATCTCATGATACAACGTATTTATATTGTGTAATGCTGTTTCTTGTAACTTCGTGCTTTTTATGCTGGAAATGCTGATGGTCTCTGAGTATAATATATTTAGAAAGAGTTTGAATAAATCTAAGAGGTCACACTATAAGTATTTTACTTGTGTTCTTAAATAGTATTAAAGTATCTATTTTTACGCTCTTTGACAATTCCCATAATGACTAAGCTAAAATTAATGATTCTGTTGTCTTACTGCTAAACAAACACCTACGAAACTAAGAATTTTTAGTTACACTTTCTTTTGAGGTTCAAATATGAATGAGAATTTTGTCGTTTCGGGATATTACAAAGCTAATGAATGACGATCTAAATGATACTCTCCTACAATTTCGGGTGTTATTCCTTTCTATTTCTCACCACTGTAAAGAAGTTTACCTGCTTTGGAATTAAATTCAGAATTCATGATTCTTAGAAGGGCTGTTAACTGGACCGTAATTATAAAACTGACCTATTTTAAAAAGTGGTTATTTTCTTGCAATTTTTTGATGTTATGGTCATATTCTATTGCCTTTTTAATATCCTATTGATATGTTATTTTATTTTTCAAATTTTACTTATTTTTTTCTAGGTATGAAATTTCATACCATGGCCAAATGAGAGTAAAACGACTCGAAGTATGTTTGCACCTAACGAATGTTTATTTACGTTAACAATACGATATTTTTAGAAAAATATAGAGAAAACAGTAAATTAAGGAATTCAAATTTATCGACCAAGGAGATATTTTGCAAAGCATCCCTTGGGATACACACCAACATTCCATTTTATGTACTGGACAGCTGTGTAAATCTTACACTCAGTACATTTTTCTGTTTACATGTGAGTATCAAGTGCCCTCCGTTGTCAAAACGAATTTCCTCCTTTATCTGCTTAGAGGTGTATGTCGCACTTCTCAAGGTTTCTGTATTCCCGATGCTGAAATAATGGCTATACTATCCTTTGGGTACTGTCAAGAAGACGCATATCTTTATCAATGCGTCCCGTATGTAAACCATGCATTTCACAACCACGCCATTGAAGCAGAAGGGCAAGGTAGGGTAGTACTATCTCGTGTTTCTGATTCGAATTGTGTACAGACGTCGGAGTCTATCGAACACACCGACACCACACATTGATTTATTGTACTCTAGTACCAAACCAGGCATTGGAAGTAGTAATTCCATCTGTCTTTCCTCGGCTCTATGTTCTGCAGTAATTTTTGCTGTGTCGGTCTCGAAATTTGTTGTAATAGACACTTCACTGTTGTCTTTGCCAGATTCTCGGACCAGAAGTGTGTTCAGCGATACTCGTTCAATCTTCAAATAATTCAGTGGCCTTTCCACTCTGTCCAATTAATACCAATAACGTACAGCTATTTCTCTTTTAAAATTTCAATGTAAGGTAATGCTATTAAAAATTGTCTACGCTATTTCCAGACAGAAATCTGCAGCACTATCTCTACAACACTAGTTACAAGTGTATAGCCAGATTCTCTTATTTCTTTAGCCGCTACTACAATGCTCGAACCTAATAGGGAAATCTTCTGAAAGTTCAAGCACCGGAACCTAAAACCAAACTTAATTGGCCAACGGTTACATTGTCTTCAATGAGCATCTATCAAGAAGAACCACCATCTGAATTCGTCAAAATCCTCCGAATCTCTACAGGCTGACAAAGTATCCTCCTCCCTAAGTAACAAATATCCTCCAAATCACGGCCTGTGTCATTTTCATCGCTCTCATCTGCATCGGCAGCAAGCTGCAAGCTCGTTTAACTTATCTGTACATTTAGTCAGCATATCACGTTCTTCCAAATTATTTATTATTTTAATTATGCTTCAGCATCTATTGCTGTTTTCTCTGCAAGAGTGACAAAAGTTTCCTTTATTGGCCATGGTATGAAATTTCATACCTCGGAAATAAAACTTATATTCAAAGCCACTGAAGCTAATAACTGGATTTAAAATATTATAACAGTTTTAAATAGTTATTGTAGTAAGGTTTTCAACAATAAATGCTGAAGATAAAATTCAACAATGACAATTTTTGCGGACAAAATTTTTTGGTGCGTCAACGTCCGGTAAGTAAAAGTCACCACGTCCTTGTTAAACCTCCAGAAGGCAAACTAAAAAGTGCAAAGACATTATACTTGATTGGTACATACGAAAAAACTCTCTACTAACGAATAAAACTTTACAAAAGTGAGTACATTCAGAAAATCTTAATTTTATTACTATATTTCTATCGGGGCGTAGTCGGTATGAAATTTCATACCATGGCCATTTTGGGGTCAGGACTATCTTGTGAATTACAATGGACTCAGAGAACGATGAACTATACTATAAGCGCTATACTTGCAACGACCACTGCACTTTGGAAGCCGTTTTGCAACGACAGCCGCGGTGGGAAGCCGTTGTAACCAGCTCCAGTGTTCCAATCGCCACCTACCTGAGTTTTGGTACCGGCCAGGCTCAGCGGTAATATGCGATGGAGATTCTGAAATTGAGTTTGAGAGGATGGACGTGACCCGATTTTTTACTACTGAATAATAACACATGTCATTGCTGATTTTAAATAATTGACTTTTAATGAGAACAATTAACAATGATAATTCAGCAGTTTCAGTGAAAAGATTAGAATGAAACCATTAATCAACTTCCGTCGCGTGAGCTCAGTGGACGCGTTTTTGCGTCATCTTAAGGCGCATTAAAAAACAAACACAAATTTCACATTTAGCCTTACAACTAATAAGCTTAATGGCTATAACACAAGTTTAATTAGAAACATTTACTGGGGAAGAATGGCCAGGCGCGGCCTTTCGTTCCCGACAATGAATTTACGCCGTGCGGTAATAAAAAATCTCCAGTTCATTGGTTCGCTGTGAAAAGGCGATTGTCAATGGGGAGGGCTCGGCCCTACGTTTTATAGTCACCGGAACGCGGGCGTTGAAATCCTGGGGTGGATGTCCGTGGCAGTCCATTCATTCACTGCAGGTGCTGTGCTGACGAGGTTTCCCCCCGTCTTCATAGTATGATGCTGTCTAAGGCACGTAGGCGGAAACGACACGCGACACTCCAGCGTTCAGACGAGGCCGACACTCGGTCAATTTCATTAAGTCAATTGAAAAATAGCAAGATGACAGATAGCGCGTCTGATTTTAATGTCCGCAGAATAAAACGTAATAAACAGGCACTCGCCATACACTGAACGAGCTTCAGTTTTAATTACTAGATGGGATTCACTTTCCCGTGAATTTCTCTGGTGGCTGTTCGCCACATCAGGAAATAAAAATAACAAAGTAAATTTTTTTTCGATTTCGCCTCCAACTCGTCCTCGTACACGCTCCGTCCACCACACGACCATCTCCTACCGAGGATCTCACTGATCCTTTTCTTACCAGTTCAAATCATGCACAGCTCCTCTCTCCCCTCTCCCATTTTTCTGGAATCTTCTAGAACATTCTACCAGATATCCACAAGGCTTCTCGTTATTGGCTCGAAGCTACTACGTCTCAATATGAAAAGCGCCAATCGCCTCGTGCGTACTCCAAATTTCAGTAATGGAAACTTCCCAAAACGCTCTCTCTCTAGCAATGTGATAGAGCTCTCTCTGATAGTGTGGAAACTTCCGCTACTATCCCCTGAGGGATTGCGCTCCCCTCGAGGGCGGTCGAGGCCTCCGTGCATCCCCGCGGCTGGCGCCGACCGGGCGGGCGCAATCCACTGCACCTGCCTGTAACGAATTACCCCTCTCGCCCGCCGCCTGCAAGAAAGGTTGGTGGCGCAGACTTCCAGCATGACTCAATACGCAGCAAAAGACATACATAATTATCCACATATTTTCCGATTATTCTCTACCGTCACAATATATAACTATATATAGCGGTTTTTGCTTTAAAAAGTCTGTTGTAAAATAATTTATTTGGAAAGACTTTGTTTCAAGCAAAAATCTATATTCAGTTTTGTAGTTTTCAAATGTTCACTTTTTGGCATTTTCGAAAAATGTAATAATAACCGAAAATGGTATAAGCACTATATTTTTTACTATCCCTTATTACATATGAGGAGGAAGTTAAAAGAAAAAATTGGAGCGGTTTTTGATAAAAATGCCTGTACTTCGCGTAAAATTATACGGAAACTACTCATATTTTCCAAACGTTGAACGTGAACTTATTTAAAGATCCGTCTTCAAGGAATAGATTTGATTAAGCAAAAAATCTATATCTTTAATATTATAGTTCTGGTAACACGCCCTGAAAAAATTGCGTCTTTTCAATTTTCAAAAAATCTGTCATTCCACTCAACGAGAAGAAAATTTCAGTAAAACCTGTATCAAATTCACCTGATATGACTAAGGAAGATTTTCTCCAAAAGGCATCTATGACTGAGTAGTTTATCACCTGCCACGCTAGCAGAGGCGCTGCAACAATGGATATTTGTGGCGGGTTGCATACTGCCCCAATCGCCTAAGTGAGTTTTTTAATGATAATTTTTATTCCTTTCTAGTTTGGAGGAGTCATGTCATAAAACCTACTCTTTTGCATGGAATGGCCCAGTTGCAAAACATTTTTGCAATTTTAGCAAAATCGGTGATTTTAACGAAAATAAGACCTGGACTCTTAAATGTTCTTTGCACTATTCAACAACAAAACCTTATCAAAAAAATGATGAAAAGTACCCTCCAAAATTGAAATATCGGTTTCAAATTTCAGAGGTTGTGACATCAGTCAGAACGATTACCAAATATCAACTTTGGAGAAATTGGCTGAACACTTAATGCTCTAGCGTTGGGGACTGACAGATGGACAGACAGACGTTTTGACTTCAAACAATTTTGCGATATGAAGGACGCACAAAACATGGATTCTGGCTACACCACGTGTTAGAGAAATTGTTTCTCTATTTAGCAACTGGATTTGTTCACTTTTTCGTGACCAGGGCCCGGCAATAAGAGTTTTAGTGTCGAAAATTCGCCGTTTTCTATCAGATGATTACATTTCTTTTTTCTTCTTGCGTAAGTAAGTGCGAGAAAGTAAATATTTTAGAGGGTTATAAAACAAGAAATTATTTCATAAAAACATAAATACAGCTTTACTTGTAGCTCAATTTTTATTTCTTAAGGAAATATTGTCATTTTGTACTTTGTTGCAGCGGAAGAAGAGTGGTAACAAATTAGTATCAGAGTAGTTTTAATGTTGCCTTTTAGTAGTGAGAAGTTCCAGATGTTACAGGGAAAACTACAAACGAGCGGTGCTGCAGAAGTCCATACTTCCTTGTATTATTTCTAAATTCGAAATTCTTGAAAATTTAGAGTGTTCAAAAATGAGACCTACTTCCTTGAAGCATCTCTACTTTAATCCGTGAAATAATTTAATGAAAAATTGGGGTGGTTTTTGAGGGGGAAAATGTTAATTTATAGAAATTTAGTGCAAAAATACACGAAAACGACCGGCATTTTTGAAAAATTGAAAATGAAATTATATAAATATTAGTCTTTTAGGGAAAGATTTCTTGAAGGAAACAAATCTTTATCTTCAATATTATGATTGTAGGAAGAAATACCTCTAGGTAGGAAGATGTACCACTACCACCTCTAGGTATGTGCCTTCGAGCGACGCAATCCTGAATTTTAAATGTTTATATGATGTCATGTAGTTTAGAAATATGAAAAGGTGAGTAAGACCAAAAAAATTAAGTCCTGAAGAAGGAAATACTTATTTCCCGAAACTTGCTATTGATATTATGTATCACATATAATATATTGATTGCAAACAGTTATCATAAAACAAATTTCTGTCTTTACAACAAGAGAGCAAATACAGCATGGAAAATTTAAGACGAGGAAAGGTTTAGCGCGCATTTCCGCTAGTTTCTTAGCGCAGGAGCCTGTTGTGGCCCAGCACGTGCCAGTCCACACCTTGGTGTGTACCCACCTAAGTAGTTTTCTCAGCGTAGATGCCTGTTGCGGCCTGCGAGGGCGTGCTACCCTGTGTCGTCTGCTTACTAGTTCCTCAGCATAGGAGCCCGTTGCGGCCTGCGAGGGCATGCTCCATTCCTGGGTGAGTGACCACAAGTTTTTAAGCGTAGGTGCCCGTTGCGGCATTGCGAGGGCGTGCCCACCCCTGTGCGTTGCCCAATAGTTTCTCGGCATAGATGCCCGTTGCGGCCTGCGAGGGCGTTGAACCCACCAAGTAGTTTCTCAGCGCAGGTGCCCCGTTGCGGCCTGCGAGGGCGTGCTCGATTCCTGGGTGAGCGATCAGAAGTTTTTAAGCGTAGATGCCCGTTGCGGCCTGCGGGGGCGTGCCCACCCCTGAGCGTGTGCCTTGGCGCGTCGCGTCGTGGGTGTCGGCGCGGAGGGCGCTGCGTCATGCGTTCTCGCGCGCTGGCGTCGCGTCGCGTGAGGGAGCGCGCGAGGTGATTTACGTTTATAGCGCGGCGGTGATCTGTAATAAGCACGTCGCAAAAGCTTTGTTCACCGAATTTCACTCGCGGCGGAGCTTCATGTGAAAGGAATTTCGCGTGTTGGCGTGGGCCAACGGGGAGATCTGGGGGCAATTCTGAGTTGTGGAGGATGAACATGTGATGGACAGTAAATAGTGTTGTATATAATACATGGAAATTGAAATGCAATGGAGGATGAAGTGCTATAAGGTGCCATTTTGTTTAATGTTTAAATGAAATGACTATATTTGAGAAAAGTACACATATTAATGAGGATATCAGATTTCAAACTTGCTGTTTGATGTTTGAATAGTACATGAAGTATCATTTTGTAATATTTACGTAGAAAATAACTTTTGTTAAAAACGAGAAGCATTTTAAAATTTATGATGTTTCTCGTTTTTACTTCGAATAGGTCTCTCCATTGCCGGCTTGTACAAAATATTTATTCTTCTTTCTGAAAGACTTTTTATGGCACTCGTTTGCAGCAACAGCCTTATGTCCCCAATAATGTGCAGTTGTGTATCTATGAAGTTCATGAATGAATTCTTGATGAACCTAGTTGTATTTCTGGAGATGTGTATTCCTTATTTTTTCCTTTCCTTCCCTTATTGTTTCAGTTCCTCATGACCGTAAAGCCTCGCTAATGTCACTTCACTATCACCAAAGTTATGCTACCAAAATCCGTTAACAGACGTCATAGTTATAAGGAAAAAGAGTTTATCTATGGTAAATCATAGACAAAGAGGCCACACCCTATTTTCTGAGTCGTCCTAGTTTTTATTTGATTCGAAATTATCACAATCACAATCAGAGTGCTACTTTAACTTCTATATTCCGATTCCTATATCAAAGCCCTTAGACATATCCTAGAGATGAATTCATGAGCGACAGTTGATGAACAAGTGTTGATTAATGATGATGGAGCAAAAATGCAACGAATGTCATGAGAGACGATTGGATCCTGCCCAAAACTTGCAGCGAACCCATTTGTCGACTACAAATTCTAGTACATGGACCGACTTTTGCGAGTCATTAATGCCAGTATTAACAAATCCCAAAGACCATTCTGCGCATAAACCGCCGTCCTCCACCCTCTTTAAGAGGGGAGCGCTGCTTGTTCCGCTGACGCATCGCGTCGGGAGGCGTGCCCGGGCCGTCGTCTGCCCCCGGCTATCACGCGCCTGCTTATCGCGTCGCTCCCCAACAGCCCTCGACCACCGCGCCACCTCCCCCGTCGCTGTCCCTGCACGCAGCGCCAGGAATCGGTCAGCTGTCGCGGCCGCGGAGGGGAAGCGCCCGCCCCCCACCCCAGCTCCTCGCCCCTTCCGCCCCGCACCGCCCCTTCCAACTTCACCCCCGCCTCGCACCCGCTCGCCCCTTCCTGCCCCGCTCATGCCTCCCTCCCCGCCACACATCGTCCCTCCCCAGTGTCCCTCCGCTTCCCCGCCACCCGTCACCCCCCCTGCCTCGTCTAGACACTCCCCGCCACGCCTAGCCACTCCCTGCTACTCCCACACCGTCTCTCGTCGCCACGCCACGCGATGCCCGCCATGCCCATCCCCTCCTCGTCCGCCCCGCTATGCCCCATCAATCCTCAGAACGCCTCACCACCGCCATCACATCCACCACGCGCCATCACGCCCAACGCCCCCACCACGCCCACCACAACCCCACCACGCCCACACGTCCAACCACACCCCACCACGCCTCACCAAGCCCCATCACTCCCCGCCACACCCCACCACGCCCCACCACGCCCCACCACGCCCCGCACACCCCACCACGCCCCACCACACCCCACCCACGCCCCACGCCATATCCTGCTTTGCTCGCCAACCCCGCCTCGCCGCTCGTTCCCGCTCGCCCCTTCCCGCTCTGCCTTGCCCCGCTTCTCTTCGACCTGCTTTGATCCGCTACGCCCCATTCCCCTGTCCCATTCTCCGCCAGCTCCGCCTCGCTATCCCTTCCGCCCCGCGCCGCTGCTGCGGTGGCGCCTGACCTGCGTTTGGGGGAGCCGCCCTCGAGTTCGGTCGCTGCCACGTAAACGTGAAAAGCCACTTTACAAGACCGCTACGCCAACAGCGCTGCCAACGTAAAATTCCCTTACCCATACGTCGATCGTTCATGTACTAGCTCGTGAAATTCATGCATCATTCATTGCTAATAAAATAAGGGGTTGTATTAACAGCTTCATGTTCACGTAATGACCCCCCTACAACCTGGGTTGTTATCCCACAGAGAAGCACTTGCGAAGAGGCAGGACGGAGGCAGATGAGCCTGAGAGGTCTCTTGCTGCGAATTTTTGGAGGCAACATGGTTGAAATAAATCTTTCAAGAAATTAATATTTTTATTTCTTTCCACGGACGATACAGCATTTTTCCCTTCAGTCCTAAATTAAGCTACCATTAACATTATACGAAAACAGACGGTAATGCACTCACGAAAAGAACCAGGAGAAAATTCATTACGCACAAAATGTAGCATTTGATAAGTAAATACTCGTACTTCTCTGCCTATACCAGATTTGTACAGAAACATGTCAGCATCTGTAATGATTTCTTCTTTTTCTCATCGCGTTGTTCATGTATTGTGATAAGCCAGAAGACCCCACGAAATTTTGCATGGGAGAATTTGCATCAAGCGTGTAGTTGCAATGGGATTATACGCATACAGAACGTTTATAATCCAAAATATAGACGTTGTTAAGGCAACTAATAAAAACATATAACGATTCCATGCTGGATGTCAGAGCGTTATGCTGTTGCGCGGCATCACGGCACCGTAGTTATTAGATGCGATGGGTTTCAAGAAGCTGTGATCCAGTGAGAAGGGCGAAGTAATAACTTTCAAAGCTGCCGACCTGAATTCGTGTAAGCAATCAGTGCGATACGAATGTTCGTTTCAGTACAGACTGGGGGTGTTAGTAAATAATAGTGAGGCAGATAAATGATTAGTTTTGAATAACATTGTGTAGAGTAAGAGGTCGGAGGTGTTAATCATATTGTCTCCTGTATTATTTATGTAGCATACCGTTCCATTGCGGCTCTCAAACGCAACCAATCTTTATAAATGAGGTCTGTAAACAAAGAAAATTTCACGGAGACGTGACGAATTGCACTTTGGCTTTAATAATATAAAGGATTTGTTTAACAAAACGCATATAAATGTTCATGCCAAATGCAACCCGCAGCACTTATCATATTTTCGAACCTATATCTCCAAAACAACGCGTTCTCGAGCCTTAAAAACTAAAATTTTAAGGCTAAAGGCCTCAAAGAAACGTTTTTCACACCATTATCTACAAGATGAGACTTTTTGGACAATCAATTAAATTTTCGGTTCGGCGCTTCTGTACCACCAATGCCACCTAAATATTTCAGCACTTGATGCTGGTAGCCGTTTTTGTGACGACACGCTTCGAAGGCTTAGATTCTTCAGTCTTATGTTTACTTTCTGTATACACCGTGGTTTGTGCCGTCTGATTAGGTTTATGTGCATAATCATTGATTCAAAATTTGCTTTCCAGCAACAACTAGAAGTACTATTATAGTTGCTTGATACCTATACCTATGAAGATTGTTTCTTATGCAGTGAAGATTGTAGTGAAACTATTCAATTGACGTTATGCCGTGGTCTGTAAGTGCTTTACTTAATTGTGGAGGGATGTGGGTGTGCAGTGATGAGTCAAGACTGTTTGTGTTTTACCTGTACCAATATTTTCGTTATCACTTGATGAAATGTTCAAGTGAAAGGTTCAGACACGTAGCTTTCTTAAAAGTAAAAAGTTAAAGTTTTTGTGCTAATCACGAAAAGCTAAAACTAACTGACAAAGAATATTGAATAATTACTTCAAATGTTGTCTTCGAGGAAGTGTTGTGAATTGTTCCAAGAACAAAAATCAAAACGCGCAATCCTACAATACTATGTGGATTAATTAAAGAGCAACTGAATTTAAAATTATATAAAGAATATCGCAAGTCACTCGACAACTGCCAACGATCGCAGTCCAAACGCACGATTTAAATGTTGGGGTTATCTGGAAGTATGGTCATCAACGCCCAGCTGCAAACTCCTATTGTAAATAATACACTGATTCATATTAAACTCAAGGTGTCGGTTCGTTAAGATATTCAATGTGCAAACATCCTTTGAGAAACATTCCGATGTACCGAAGTGAAGTCTAAGCCTACTAAATTGTTTCTAATGTTGACAAATGATATTAGTACTCATAGGTGAAAATATTAGTTGATTATTTTTTGGCTTGGAATTTATTTTCTTGAGGTACGTAAGAACGCAGAAAATAATCCAATACTTTTTAGTATACAAATAATTTTTTAATTTTCGCACCCCAGCAAGCTGGCCCCAGACTCTCCAAAACCCCGTCTGTTCCTCATTACAAATCAAGTAAAGTTAAATAAAATTTCAAAGAGTAGGTTTGTACTTCCCCGATCCGGTATTTTCGCACTACTTTACTTGGCTTTCTCAAGAGTAAAAACCTTTGTGACTATCAAGGAAAGCGAAAAGCCAACTTTCAAGGAAGATTGAATAAGTTCTTCAAATGTTGTTTTTAAAGAAGTATGAATTGTTCCAAGAACATCTCTCTATAACGCTGAATAAACTTTTATTGGCAATTTTTTTCCATCATCAATTGCATCAATTGCAATGTTATTTTTGTTTGATATTCTGTAAGTATATTACAAGTTCCTCGCCTTCTTAATGGAAAGGATAGAAAAATGGAGAGGGAAAGGGTGGGATTTAACATGCGAGAGTTCTCGCACGGGTACGTTAGTTAAGTTATAATTGTGATTATGTTAAAGTAAGTTTGGGATATCAGCTCAAACAGACTCCGTATTTTCTAAGAGATGCATATTAGGATAACTCCATAGATGGGGAGGAATTTTTAATAAGTCTGCTGAAGACAGGTAATCGTCCATAGGTGTTTCACCCGAAGCACAGCGATGGCCAGTTGTGTTCGTGAAATAATTTGAGGGAAGTCATTGAATAATATAAAAGTATCAAATAGTCGATGCCATTTCGTGAACATTTTGTAATTTTTTTTGATGATAGGCAAAACACAAAAGTCGGGGAACCGAGGATATTTCATGAACAAAATCAAGCACGAAGACAGCCGAGAAGGACATCTGAGAGTTCAGCAGTGAGTTTACGAACTTTATTCCAAACCCGTACGGCATATTAATGTTATACAAGCAAAAATTTAATTATTACATTTAAGAGATCTATAGAATTTTGTAAAAATGCTATAATAAATGTACAATTTGATTTGTTTTGAGAGAAGTAAAGACTGATAATTTATAGTAATTGTTCAATACTTATAAACCAGGGAGCTTTGATAATGTTTCTGAAGCACTTATTTTATATAACTTGGAATTTGTTTATGTGATTATGGGCTGCTTTCATCGAAAGGGTTGGATAGGTTAGTGAGGGTCTAATTACTGATTTGTAGGTTATTTTATCGCATTCTATCTTAAGTAAAGATTTATGATTTAATAAGAGATAGAGTTTTATAATTTTTGAGTATGTTTTGTGATATTTGCTTTCCAGGGTAATTTGGTATATATTGTGGGTCCTAGGTATTTAACTGGTGTTTGATTTGGTAGCCATTGTATGAGTGTATTCTGGATGTGCTTTCGAAGGGTGAAAATCTTCGCTTATCATTTTGAAGCATTAATTTGGATTCTCCATTTTTGAGTCCATTTCGAAAATTTAAGTAAGTCGTTTTGTAATTGGTCATGTTCGCATAAGAAATCGTCGAGGGATGTGAATATTGCCATGTCATCAGCAATGGGTGACGCTGTCCTCAGTCGTGACCGTTAACGTTAAGAATTCACTTAAGGCCGAAGAAAGTATATTTGAGGAAGATGCGAATAGAACATAATCTGAAGAAGTTCTCCAAATATTTTGGATTGGTTAATATGAGATCTTTACGAAAGCTTGAAAAAGAAAGATGGGTATAGAAACTGTTCCCTGGAAACAAGTGTAGTAAATATAAAACGGCGTGAGCTGGACATCACATACGATAAGCTGGACATCTATTCGTATAAGTTGTAATGAAGAATAAGATAAGATATGTAACCACTTTTGAGCAGCGCTCATTCACCAAGCCGTTCTTCATAGAAGAAATGTCCGAGAATGTCACAGGAAAATTGTGGAAGCTCTTGAGAAAAATCCTCTTCCACACTGCACAGTCGCGAGAAACGAGGAATGTTTCTGCGAGGACGAGTAGCATTCAGTGACTGGCAACGCATATAACGTCCTTATGAGTATGTTGACTGATGTGGCTCTTGCGGTAATCAAGCATATGTCTGATCGGTCCTTTACAATGGGTATGAATTCCTTTTGGAATATTACGATTTCGTGTAATTGTGCAAAAATGCTTTGTAACATGAAACCAGTACCGACATTTCAAATCCATTAATAAATATGAGAAACGCAATGTTGGAATGTCCTGAAATGTCCATGTACTTAGTTTATATCTTTTACTTTCATGTGAATATTATTCACTTTCCACCCGTGTGTGGCGTGCCACTATTACTTCACACCGAAGTTAACGGCTTGCATCGACAAGCATAACACCTCGCCGGCACAACCTCCAAAAAGTGCTGCCGCATGCAAGCGAGGGCCAATATAAACGGGCCCCGCGGAGCCAGGAGCAGCAGAAGGGACCATGCGGAGCAGACGGAACCATGTGAGTCACAGGCTAGTCCTATGCGAGTGACAGAGGAGTCAGAGGCGTACGTGAGAACTGTGAACGACCTGCACCAGGACACCAAGAACGCTCTTCCATGATGACTCGTTCGCAAAGCTCCGCCGCCGCCGCCGCTGCTGTCGTCTTCGCCGCGCCTGGACCACGGAGTGATCGGGTAAGAGGCCGCCACGTCTGAGCTCGACTTCGTATACATTCCCTCATCTGATTTATCGTCCCCCCTCTCTCTCTTCCATGTAACTGTAATAAATGGTGCATTGTTTGGAACATGACTTCTTCTTGACGGAACTGCCATTCCTTTCCCCATCTCAATAAAATCTTCCAAATCAACCACAGTACTCCAAAAGTGACGCGCTGCCTCAGGAATACCTGAATCAGTCAGCTCCGAAGGTGGCACGTCACACGTGTTCGTATTCTGAGAAAAAATAGCTGCCATGAATTAGGCCCCAACCCACGTGTAAATTAGTAAATTTAACAGATGTAAATTAAACTATGGTCATGTGGTTCAGTACCTTATCTTCTTCTTCATTACAACTTTCATGTGATGTCCAGCTCATGCCGTTTTATATTTACTTCACTTGTTTCGGGGCCACAGTTTCTTTACCCATATTTCTTTTTAAGCTTTCGCGAAGATGTCATATTAACCAATCCAAAACATTTGGATAACTTTTCAGATTATGTGCTTCAAATACACTTTCTTCCGCCTTTAGTGAATCATTAAAATTAACGGTCACGAGTGAAGACAGCGTCACCCAGAAACTGCGTTTTGTTCACGCGTCGATTGTCGGCGCGTCGGCTATCACCAGGTCGACGAGGAATTGTTGATTGTTGAGCTTGAAAAGCGGATTCTTCGGAGTCATCCTCGGGGAGGAAGCGACGAGAAGCAGAGCGTTATTTTCGCTGATATTCTGGTGTCAATGGGGTCTTCAGGGGTCAAGACGGTAGCAGTAGCACATAGTAGTGTTGGCGGTGGTGATGACGACGTCGATGGAGTAGACAGAATGTCCCCTTCATTCCTGAAACATTACACATTCTCTGAAGATACGTAAAACGTCCTAAATTTCACAACATTATACGAAACAGAAAGTAAAATCAGTTTTAGTGTCTACGACAATGAATGTGTGCATTTACCGAGTTAACCTAGTAATTACTGTTGGAATGAAGCACTGAATAGAAAATGCATATGGGCACTACAATTGTAAAAATGAAAAACGTGATGAGAACAAGACGATATCAATACGTAGAGATTGTACAAACTGTATAAAGACAGAGAAATATATATTTTTACATACTCTTATATTAAATACATATCATTTATCCGAAATCAATGAACTCCGACCCCAATTGAGTGATCTCCATGAAACTTGGCATATCATAATGTTTTTACGTGGTAAAAGGTTTTATGCTATTTATTTTGCTGTACCTCCACTAGATGGCGCTGTAGCATAAGATAGCACTTCAGTTAAATGGATTTCTCTATCCCCCTGGGCTTCATTATTGGTGGGTGTTGCCAAATTTCCTTGGGAGCAGGCAGGATGAGCGGGTGGCGCGGGATGTAGACGGGACGAAACTAATGCGGAACGAGGGGGCGATGCGGCACTAGAACAACCAGCTCGTAGCAGCGCTGACGGAGAGGGAAGGCGGAGATGGGGCGCAATTCTGTTACTGAACGAAACATCTGCAACGTGCACGAAATATTCTCTTTAAGGTTTTAAATAAATAATCAACGAAGTTTATTCCTTTAGTAAAAACCTTTTTCTTAATCTCCGAAATTTTTACCTTTTTTGACTACAAAATGCAATTATGAATAAAGATACCAATGGGCGTTTAAGAAAAAATTGATAACGAGAACTTTTCTATGTCTCCATGTTCCGCATATTTGCATCGGTAAATGAGCTACAGTTATCCTAGGCAGTGCCTCATGTGTAGGAATCGACTTATTCCCGAGGGACGCTGACAAGGATACCGCTGTCGAATAACTAAAATGCACATTAACACCTCGCGAATCTCAAGAAAACGTGCTCACAGCGGGAAGTTACATCAATCTTGAAAAAAATCGAGAAGCAACCTCACGAACAAATCAGGTGGAACACGCATGTCAAAAATACGAGGCGAGAATTTTTTTTTTCTTTTCGAAGAGTTGAAAACAATGACATTATAGCTGTGGATCAAGAAATTAAAAAAACCTACATTGATAACTTACGAGATACAACTACAAATGTTCTTAAGATTTTATTGATTATCTTTCATAATTCCATAAAGAAAAAGTTCCATTTATTATAGACAATATCGTAAAAAAATATTGCCTATAAAAATGATTGTCTGCAATAAATGGAACTTTGTCTTTATGCAATTATGAAAGACAATCAGTAAAAACTTAAGGATATATAGCACATGGTTCCTTAACGTGCAATACCAAACAACATGATACCCATCAATTCTACATCTCAATGTCAAGACCAACTGGAATGCTTTTAATGCCAGCAACCTTTTATCAGAAGATATTTTAAAGAATTTATAAAGCCAATGAAATTTTTACCTGATAATGGAGACAAACCGTTCTCTGAAACGTTGTGCGAACTTCAACTTTGTTTTATGAATTATACAATATTTTCACAAAAAATGATTGTCTCTAATATATGGAACTTTTTTTTTCAACTACAAATGTTACCTCATAACGTTGAGGAAATGTTTATAAGGCAATTTTCTGAAAACTAAGACGTTTTATTTTAGTATTATTCTATTATTTTGGTATCATTTCGTTTCTTGAGAGCTGCAAATAGTAATATATTTAAAACTCGGGTGTGAAAAGAGTGTTTTCAATCTTCTTAGAAAGATGAAACTTCAAAATATTCAGAAATGTTAAATGGGATTTTAGTAAAAAATGTGATATCTGCATTCAACCCTTGATACTATAAAAAATATTGAAATTTATGAACATTATTCTTGCGATTTAATAAAGCGAGCTATTTGTTTCGATATTGCTAAATCTAATTTTAAACACATGCTCGTACTACATTTATTACTTCTCTGGGTAATAAAACAGTATCAAATATTCCAGTGCACGGTCTACAGATGAATGAATAATATAAAACCACTAATATTGTGATTTCATAAAAATGCATGCACATGCTCTTGGTTTCCTGTATACACAACCAGTGTAACAACAGAAAATAAACTGGGTGAAGAAAAAGTTCGCGTGAAATAAGATTTCTTGAATCAATATTATGAAGTTAATTATTCATTAGTTGTTCAATTTAGGATTTAAATTTTTTAAATTTAGTCGCCTCAGGATAATTTTTATTCTTTTTGATGTGGTATGTGTATGATAAGAGTGAAACTCTTATCAATATATAGTTTTAAACCGTAATGTTGTTCGATTCATTAAAATAGGCTGCTGATCTTTTGCGAAAAGTGACTTCATTTCAGCATTAATGTTTCTGGAGCTCATAAAAAATGTCTAACGAGGCTTACAACGAGATAAACAGAAATGTTCTACTTAAACTGCCTGGTTCAGAAAGATTTGTTTCTCTTTATTTCTTTTCGAGATATTTGTGGATATTTTATTTAGTACGAGTAATTTTAATGATGACAATTATTCATTCTTTTTGTATTTCAGAGTTAGAGATGAACCAAAGAACTTTAATGATTCTCCTCAAGAATTTTCTTTTTCATTATTTTAGCGTTCCAATACAAGTGATTGCTACGCTGCCTACGCAAGACATCCCTAAGTAAGCAACAAGTAAATTAAATAATTCAAGGATCACTGGATAAGACACATTTAAATAAAGAACATTAAATAAAGAACAATAATTCCAATAAAGTTTTAAAAGTATGTAGTCGCGTATTTAGAATATATACTTTTGAAATATGACTGGAGTCATCGTTCTTTACTTGAAAGTAAATTAAAGATTTTCATATAATCTCTACATACAGTCAATTTTTTAGGATCTAAAATAATCTATTTGTCCGTCATGAGTTGCGCGGGCTCCTGAATGCAGAGCCCTTTCTAAAGCCCTGAGAAAGGCCTCGCTGAATCGGCGCGTTCCGCCCCACTCGCGGCGTCGCGCGGCCGTCGGGAGCGCCGCCCGCGAGGGGCCGGAGGTCGCGGGCTGGGGTTGCGGATACTGTGGCGCGCATTTATCGTAGCGGCGACGGCGCCTGTAAATAAAAGCCTTGCGCGCCGCGCCGCCCTAGGCGGAGCGCGCGGGGGCGGGGCGGGGCGGGGCGGGGCGGCGTCCCCGAGCGGCGATAACGCTGAAAGCGCGTGGCGCGGAGGGCAATCGCGGAGCCAGCCGCGCGTGGGGGAGGTGTCGAGAATGTCGGGTGCGGGGCTGGAGGGTGGGATGGGGTGAAGTCGAGGAGGGAAATTTGGTGGAAAGGTGGCGGGGACGGAGGCGAGCGTGAGAATGGCGACGGTGGTGGCGGTGGCAGGTTAAGCTGGTCGGGTCGTCGCGGACGCGGAGGTGGGCAAGGGGGTGAGCGGGAGCGGTGAAGAAGGCAAAGGCGGTGGTGAAGGTGCAGGCAGAAGTGGACGTGATGGTGAAAACCATGTCGATAGTCGGAGGCGAAGCGTTAGCGGAGTCGGATACGAATTGCGCTGGCAGAGTCAGATGCGAATACGTTGGCGGAGTCAGACGCGAAGGCTTTGGCGGAGTTGGATACGAAGGCGTTGACGGCGTCGGACGAAAAGGCTTTGGCGCAGTCTTGGCAGAGTCGGACGCGAAATCTTGGCAGAGTCGGGGTCTTGGCAGAGTGGCGGAAGTCGGACGCGGATAGGGGCCGTTGGTGGTGTCGTTTCAGGCACAGGTGTCAGAGACAGAAGCGATGGTGAAGGCGGTTGTAGAGCTGTGTCAGTTGTTATGATAGATATGTCGGTGATTGCGATTTTAGAAGGAAGGCAAGAAGAGAAAACGGAGAAATGCCAGAGATGGAAGCAATGATGCACGGACGTTAGCTGCCAGGGCAGCTGGAATTGGCAGTAAATCAGAATGCGGACGTGGTAAGGGTGTGATGAGATTAACTCAGATAAGAGATTGGTCGTCACCAGTAGGGGAGTATGGAAATGAATGGAAAAGGAAGCTGGAAAGTGGTTCAGTGATGAAAGCTATACGGTGTAAAATAGGCAGAGGACTTAGGGTGTAAATATGTTTCGGAAAGCAGAGTTTGAACTACAAAAAGGAAGCGCAGAAAAGGTAGGAGGCAAGAGAGCAATGAGGACAAGTAGAGGACAAGGTAAGGTCGTAATGCGAAAGGAAGAATGTCAAAGTAAGTCCGAGTTTGAAGGCAAAGCGGAAAGAACTGTGAAAAAAAACCAAAAGAGGAAGCACGAAGTAAATGCACCACGCGTGGATGGTACAGAAATACGGGGGTTGATACCGATAGGAAAAAAACAACTGTGGCGAAAGTATCACTGAAACATCGAGACGAAGGCCGGCGAGGAGGGCAAGGTCGTCGCCTGCCGGCTGGAGATGCAGCGGAAGGGGCTGCCGACCGGGCAGAGGGACGTGATGGGAGGGGCGGGTCGAGAGAAGTCGATGGCGTGTGGGTCGCTGGTGCGTATTCAGTCGGCCGCCTGAATAGGTCCGGTGCGGACGGCGGAGCGCGGCGTGGGCGGGGGGCGGGGGGCGAGGGCAAGGGCCGTGGGCGAGAGCGTCGGCGCGGCTAAGAACGCCTTGAAAGATTCCATACAAGCCCGGTTCGCGAGCACTTTGCGCCGCGCGGCTCGGCGCCTTCTATTGCCTTCTGTCTGCGCCGGAAGCGGGAAGACTTGAGGAGGCTGGCCCGCCAAGCGGCTCGCGAACGAAAGCTAAAAATGGGGCGTGAATAGACATAAAGCGCGCCTCGTAATGGCTATACAACTTTCATAATACTATTGAGAGCGAGAAGGCGAACACGGAACGTCCAGGTGGAA